>JAPYYV010016605.1:0-18136 GCA_030522625.1 Copidosoma aretas
AACTAAGTGTTTTTCACCGGGAATCGAACCACTCGACCCCTAGAACAGTGTTGTTTCTGTGACTAGCACGCTAACCACCGACCCAACACTGCTCCTATGAAGTATATGTAAAACACTTTTAGTACTGTTTCAAAGTATCGTACGTTTTGATTCCTCATGGAGCAAGCTTTGTATCGGTAAAAAAATTTTTTTCTAGATATACGGTAGAAATGTTTCATATAGTGTCTAAAATAAAAAAATACCATTTTTAGAAAAAGTCTGTCTGCCTGTGTATGTGTATGTGTATGTGTATGTGTGTGTGTGTGTGTGTGTGTGTGTGTGTGTGTGTGTGTGTGTGTGTGTGTAATCAGTCATATTTTAGGAACCCAACAGTCGATTTAAAGGTTTTGGGGCTTAAAATTTCTGTTCAAACCTCCTTATGGTGGGTCGAAAAATAAATTTAAGTTTTATACCTTATTAAGGTTTTTATAACGACTTTTATAGGCAAAGAACAGGTTTTTAACTTCGTTAAGGGTTAAAAAAATTAAATTTGACATTCTAAAAGATCACATCTGATAGAGCTATTAAATAGCTTTATTTTACACTTTGAATTATTTCGATAACATATTTTGTTTAGTTTTTATTAAAGAAATACTGAGATTTTTGTGGGAAATCACTCATATCTTGGGAACTTTTCGAGTGATATTGATGATTCATGGCTTAAAATATTTGTATTTATATCCTTGTATTAATCCAAAAAAAAATTGCACTTTTATACCTCATTAAGATTTTTATAACGATTGATATGGTCAAAAAACAGATTTTTTACTTGTTTAAGGGTGAAAAAAGTGCACTAAAATTTTAAAATAGTAACATTTGATAGAACTTTAAAAAATAACTTTATTTTCCATTTTAAGTAATTTCGATTATATATTTTGTTAAGTTTTTATTAAAGTAATACTGAGATTTTTGTGTAAAATCACTCATATCTTAGAAACTTTTCGAGTGATTTTGATGATTTAAGGCTTAAAATATTTGTTTTTATATTCTTGTAATCCTTTCAAAAAAAATTACGTTTCATACATTATTAAGGTTAATTCAGATGTAAATCAGCGCCTTCCGATTTTATTATATGAATAATAAAGCAAATCAGTGATCTGTTGGAGGCAAGGTGGAAAATTGTGTACATAGTGTATATTAATTTTCTCTGTATGTTTTTTCGTAAGTATCGCTGACTGTGCGTCAGCCGCATCAAAAATTTTAAAACTATATTCTAACTTACAACTTAATAACGATTTTTCTGGAGAATAAAAGCAAGAATGAAAAAAATCTTCCCCGAGTATGGCTTGAACACACAACCCTCTGTACACCGGACAGACGCTCTTACCAACTGAGCTTAAAATATAATTTTAAAATGTTTGATGAGCCTGACGCACAGGCAGCAATTCTTACGAAAAAACATCCAGAGAAAATTGATATACACTATGCATACAATTTTCCACTTCGCCTCCAACGGATCACTGATTTGCTTTATTATTCATATATTAAAATCGGAAGGTGCTGATTTACTTCTGAAATCATTAATACGAGTCTTGGATCAGAGAGGGACTCTCTGGGAGAATTATTAAAAATGCAGGAATAAGATTAATCAGAACCTGCAGCGTGTGGAGCTCACGGCCCCCGATAGCTCAGTTGGTAAGAGCATGTGTCCGGTGTACAGAGGGTCGTGTGTTCAAGCCACACTCGGGGAAGATTTTTTTTATTCTTGCTTTCATTCTCCCAAAAAATCGTTATTAAGTTGTAAGTTAGAATATAGTTTTAAAATGTTTTATAAGGCAGTTCTTACAAAAAATCTTACAGAGAAAATTGATATACACTATGTATATAATTTTCCACCTCGCCTCCAACGGATCACTGATTTGCTTTATTATTCATATAATAAAATCAGAAGGCGCTGATTTACATCTGAATGATTTAATACGAGTCTTGGATCAGAGAGAGATTCTCCGGGAGAATTATTAAAAATGCAGGAATGAGATTAATCAGAACCTACAGCGTGTAGAACTCACGGCATCCGATAGCTCAGTTGGTAAGAGCATCTGTCCGGTTTACAGAGGGTCGTATGTTCAAGCCACACTTGGGGAAGATTTTTTTCATTCTTGCTTTCATTCTCCCGAAAAATCGTTATTAAGTTGTAAGTTAGAATATAGTTTTAGAATGTTTGATGCGGCTGACGCACAGTCAGCGATTTTTACGAAAAAACATACAGAGAAAAGTAATATACACTATGTGTACAATTTTCCACCTCGCCTCCAACGGATCAATGATTTGCTTTATTATTCACATTATTAAGGTTGTTATAACGATTTTGTACGTCCAATAAGCTGTTTTATGCTACTTTTTGAGTAATAAACTTACAAATACTTTAATAGTTGTATCTCCTTTAGTATTAGAACACCTTCATTTTAGACTAAAAATTTTTTTTTAACACATATTGATTTTTCGTATTTAAAAAAATCTATTTTTTTTATTGAATCAGTGATTTTTACATTTGTAATATATTTGCGAACTTAGAGAAAATACGTAATTAGACGCGTCGGTCGAAGAAAAAAACTTATAACTGTACATTGACATTTATTTTAGCATTGCAAAGTACCGTTATTAGGTGTTCTTCGTCCGAGGCGTCCAATTAAAGCTTATTTTTTCGAAAAGTCTACTTCTTCGAAACTTGTATGTTTTATTTAGACTATAAAGAACTGAGGTGTGCATCTTAGAAACCTTCCAAATGATTTTTTTTACTGATATGCTGCAGTTCCCTATAAAAAATTTGAGTTTTATACCTTATGAAGGATTTTATAGCAATTTTTATGGTAAAAAAACGGTTTATTACTTCTAAGGGTTAAAAATCTATTTTTAAGTTGTAAATAGTTACATTGCAATAGATTACGATGAATATTGCCTTGATAGAGTTCTTGAAGTACTGGCTTGCTCGATATTTTCTTTATTTTAGTGAAAAACAGCTGTATAAATAGTTATTAGTCAAAATAAGGTTGCTGGTGTTTTACATTCATTTATTATTAAAAAAAAAAATTTATGTTTCATACCTAATTAAGGTTCTTATAACGACTTTTTATGTCCAAAAAGCGGTTTTTTGCTACTTTTAGGGTGGAAAAATTAAAAATCTTTTGCTTTAATAGTTGTGTCGCATTGAGCATTAAAAACGCTTTATTTTAAACTATTTTTACTGTATCTGGGTTTCTTTATTGAAGAAAATCTACAACTATTTTTCTTGTTTCTTTTTATAGCCTTTGATAGGTTCACAAAATGATTTGACGTTATATACTCCATTAAGGTTGTTATAGCAATTTTTAGTGCTAAACAACGATTCTTGCTGTTTTTGGAGTAAAAAAATTTTAATTTGATTTTATCAATAGTTATATTCTATAGATAATTAAATAGCTTTATTTGATTCCATACAGTTTTAGCTACAGCATTACAAAACAAAACATTTTCATCATACGTCTGCCGTACAGTTTAGATTATAACAATAATATAATAACTTTAAATGTTTTAAAATACCGTAAAAATAAGACTTATTTATTAAATGAATATAAATAGTCCGTTTATCAAAAATAAAATACTTTTAACAAAATAGTAAAAAATAGAAGTTAATCCAATTACTTTCTAAAATGAATCAATTTTCCTTTTTTTTACAGAAATTTCATATTTTTTTTTCAAACTAAATTGTGTTTCTTCATCTTTTATTTTCAATCCTTCATTTTTATGATTTTGTTCAAAAAATTTTTCAACATTAAATGAAACATTCATCAATTCTCCTTCATTGATTTTTTAAAGCCTTGTAACTTAAATAAATAATTTCGTTAGCTAAAACAAAATGCAAAATTTGTTACAATATATGAATGTTAGGTATAATTGCATTTACCTTATAGGTTCGTTTTCATTTATTTCCGTAATTGATGACTGATTTACAATATTCAAGATTTTGGCCCAATTGCTAGAAGATACTCTCAAATTCAAAAATGATTGTACATCTTTTCAATTTCAAAAACTGGTCTGTATTATTTTTACATCTAATACTTGAAACGTTTTTAATATTTTCAACAGCAGCATAAACATCTAAAAAAAAATAATGAACTTACAATCAATGGATACAATTTTTCATTAAAATGCTTACCAATAATATCGTTGCCCTTCGAATTAGGTACAGGATTTAATTCAATAAAATTCTTTGGCATTTGAAAAAGAAAATGTATATCTCTATGATACTTTTTAACAGTCGTATATGTATTAAAAATTATTTGCAAGGGGTTTCTGGTATAATTTTTGTACTTAGAATCGGCAATCAAAACATTACATTTGTTAATGTAATATGAGGTCCCTTCCTATAAATGAAAATGTGAATAGTAAAAAATAATTTTATAAGCCATATTTGAACATAAATTTATTGAGTAGAATACGATATGCGAAGATATCGATAGAATTATGATGCGCTATGTATACTTAATACCGACACGGGATATTAGAACGATACGAGAGAGAGAGAGAGAGAAGGGTACCCAGAAGTCCCCCTTCCGATCGGAAATCTTAACTAGGCTACCTCGCTAGCGAGAATTGACCTAGCTAGGCTGCCACGGTAGGGCCTACATTGGCATATTAACGGGGCATGAGGTTGACGCTAGCTGGTGCCTGATAGGTATCTTTTATCTTATTCTCCCTTATATCATCTTAGGCTGCATTTTGCTAAGCTGTCAATAGTACACGTAATAGACATGACATCTTAGTACGAGACGGACATTTGATTTTGCCGTATCTTTCGCACTCTTATAATATTTTACTAGCTCACTTATACGAACACGAAAAATTTGCATAATCGACTCATTAATAACCTAAATTGTAAGGGAAAATGATTTTATAGATTTTTTAAAATGAGTGATTAAATCGATCATTATTCGTGAGATTATTTGGTAACCAATAAAAAATATCATTCATCGGTGCAGGAGCCAATGAGTCATGCAATAGTACATTACGCCACTAGGGCACAAAGTACAAACATGAGCGCCCGAAGGGCGCGCTTGTTTTACTTTTGTGCCCGAGTCTCGTATATTATTTTTCTTGCCGAGGGCGCAAAGTGAAATTTTGCGCCCGTGGGCCCATGGTAAGAAAAGAATTATTTAGCTTTGGTTTATAAGAGAAATACTTGGAACATGAAAACGATGCAATATAGCTGCAAAAATAATTAATTCTTTGAATATTTAATCGATTTATACACTTCCTTACTGACTATTTTAAGGTTAACAATGCTGCCCAGGGAGGAACGAGGTGACCCCCCCGTTAATACCGCGCCACTAACTACATACATTTGGCAAGCTAGGATCACGCTAGATTAACTAGGCTGCCACGTTAGGACCGAGCTAGCACTTACACTGAAAGAAATTTGGTACTGAAGAACATCAAATGTCTATATATTTGAATATATATATAAAGAACTATAGCTCGAAAATACGCCTGAGAGACTCCGAAAAGGCTTCAGCTGCTTCAGCTCGAACGTTGGGGCTGCAGCACTCCCAGCTCTGACCTACAGCGACTCGAATTTAATGGGAGTAGGGTGGTCTCCCAGCCTTAAATTTCTTACTCTGAAAGAAGATTGCGAGCTCAGTTGTGCTTAATGTAGTGGGAACACGACTCAAGTCCTTAGCGGCAGCATAGCTTGCGACTTTGCACGCACCTATAGTTCACTTACGTTACCCTACCAACGTAGGTTAGGTACATTATAGTTAACTTACGTGCATATAGGTACGACGCGCGTGCAGAAGTCGCAGGCTATGCTGCCGCTAAGGACTTGGCGTGTGTCGCCACCACATTACGCACATAATACGCGCACTTAGGGTTAACTGAGCTCGAAACCTTCTTTCCTTGACGCATGAGCCAGGCCAGGCGATGAACTCACGGCTTGCCGTGCGTACAACGCATAAAGTCCATGCATTTAACGCATCGACTTGGCTCATGGGTTAAGCCCAAGGCGTCGGCCATGCACTCAACGCAAAGCCGTTCTCTCCGTGCAGAGTACCAGTGTACTTCATACTCACAGGGACCTGTGCAGCTGCTGCACAGGTCGGTATTGCTAGCACCCCTTGACTATGCAGTAGGTGCGCCAACTATTCGATGCAACTGGTACTTACTGGAAGATCTGTGCAGCAGCTGCACAGGTTAGGTGATATTATGAAACAGGCCCTGTGCTCTGTCTGCTCTATTGCATGCGGATAGTGTTGGAACAATATTTAAGAAGAACTATTTAAAATTTACCTTTATAACATTGAAAAACCGTTTGCAGTCTCTGTTGAAAAGGGGACATCTCATTATGCCAGTATTGTCCATTATATCAAAGTAAAACAGGCATCCACGTGCATAATATTTTATTTCTGATTTTGAAGAAACTGTTTCAAGTATACAAAGACTAAAATCAAGAAAATGTAAGTAATTATAAGAAAATCTTATTAACGTTAATTATACTTACTTCCTGTGATTGTATGGCGTCAAACGTTTAATTTCGGTTACAACACCCATGGCTTATAAAAGTATCAAATTGAATTGTAAATACTAACTACGAAATTTGAAGTCTGTTGATATGTATTAAAAAATCTTTGGTAGAAATTTTACGTTTTATGTAAAAATTGTAAAGAATGTAAAAAATAAGTAATATTTCAGATAGCTACAAATGTGTTTTTGTGGTTAATCATATACGTTGCCATCAAAAACAAACAGACAAAGACACTATATAATATAACAAAAGAAATACTTTGTCTTTTTCACTGATTATTGTGCTTTCAAAAAAGTGGAACATAAAAAAATATTTTTAAATATTTTATTTAGCAATAAGCTTCTAAAATTAGACATAGTATTACAAAGACATCAATAATACTAACAAACTAAATTAATTGAATTTTAAGCCATATTTCTGTAACAAGTTTATATTTTATGATTTATTCAATTATTAGAAAAAGTTTTTATAAACAATAGTAACATTAAGAGACAGATTTTTGATCCAAATTTATTTAAATATTCCTTTTATGGTGAAATTCACAGGCGATGCAGTACAGTGATTCAAACAGGAATTATATATTAATATTGATCAACATATATCTTTTATAACCTATCCATCTCTCATAATTACTTTGCAGACTCCAGCCTACCCTCTTCCATGCCAGTCCCGGACGTGAAGACGCCACCCTATACTCTTCATAGGCCAGTGAAGACGAACAGACGCCACCTTATCTTCATCCTAGCCTAGAGCGGACGTGCAGCCGTCGCCTTACTCGCTGTGTATACAATAATACAAAGGCAGTTCTGATGCCGCCCTATCCTTGTCCTGACCTGGAGGGGACGGGCCGATGCCTCCTTTTCTCATTTTGGCTTGGTGCGTACGTCCAAATGCCACCCTATCTTTATCCTGTCTCTAAATGGACGTGCAGCCTATATACCCTATTCTTGTCATGGGTCAGTGCGGACATGCAGATGTTGCGTCGGCTTATCCTCTGTCTGTACAAAAGCATTGCCGACGCCCTATCCTCATCCTGGCCCAGTGCGGACGTCAAGACGCCGCCATATTCTCGTCCTAGCCCTAAATATATATACTCTACTCTACAGTAAAAGGTTCAATTAATAATTATCTACGAAATGCTGTCGTTTTTTCACAAAAAAGTAAAAGTGTACATAAAATATCGAATGATTAGCACTCCATAAGTCTATTCACAGTGTTGACGTTCCTATATCCCGGTGTGGACGTCCAGACGCCACCCTAGCCTTATCCTGGCCCGGAGCAGACGTGCAGACTATCTTATCATAATCATGGGTTAGTGCGGAAGTGCCAACGACGCCTTTTCCTCACCCTGACCCGGTGTGGACGTCCAGACGCCACTCTTTCCTAATCATGGCCCAGAGCTGACGTGTAGATGTCGCCTTACCCGATGTATATAAAATAATACAAATACAAAGCCAGTGCTGACGCTGCCCTATCTTTGACCCGGCCTGGGAACGGACGGAACGGACGTGCCGACGCCTCCTTTTCTAATTTTGGCTTGGTGCGTACGTCCAAATGCCACCCTATCTTTATCCTGTCTCCAAACGGACGTGTAGCCTATATTGACTGCTCAGAAGAGAAAAATCAACACTCGTGTCGCACTGTCAGTGACAATGCATAAGCAAATAGGAGTTACGATAAGTGACCACGTGTTGATTGTTTTCTTCGGAGCCGTCGATATACCCTATTTTAGTCATGGGTCAGTGCGGACATGCAGACGTCGCGTCGCCTTGTCCTCTGTGTGTACAAAAGCAGTGCCGACGCCCTATCCTCATCCTGGCCCGGTGCGGACATCCAGATGCCACCATATTCTCGTCCTGGCCATACATATATCTGTCGAAATTCACAAAATATATACACTTTTCGTGTTTAAAATTCAGGGTAAATGTTTTTGCGTGGCACACATCCAAAACGCAAAAAAAAATGTACCGCCGGTACTCGTTCTTTTCGTCTTACACCAGGGAACACGGTTTTCCCTGCGGGACAACCATTTTTTTCACCATGGAAAAAGATACAGCAAGAAAACTGAACGCTTCTAAAATAAAAAAATTTGAGTTTTTCGATAAAATGTTGAAGTTACTATTTTGACCGTAACTCAACGCAGAAATTTTTAAAATTTTTTTCTAAAACTGCAATCAAAAGATGTTATCACAAGCTTTTATTTGAGCCCTGATAGAACTCATAATATTGATCCAGTCAAAAGTTACGAGCGATTCAAGTTGGTGCTTTAAACTGAGTCAAAACCCCTGATTGACAACACTAATTAACGATTATCGAGCACAAACCTAAATTGCTCGTAACTGTTGATCAGATCAATATTTTCAGCTGTACCTGGGCTCAAATTAAAGCTAATTTTAAGGGCTGTCGATTGCTTTCAGAGAAATTTTTTTTAAATGTTATTGAGTAAGTGGGGACTGAAAAACGTGAATTTTTTCATTTCAGAAGCGTTCAGTTTTCTTGCTGTATCTTTTTCCACGGTGAAAAAAATGGGTGTCCCGCAATTTATCGAATGCTGTCGTTTTCTCTCAAAAAAAGAAATAAAAGTGTACTTAAAATATCGAATGATTTGATTGGGGAAAAAAATATGATTATGAATAAAAATACAATGATATAAATAAAAAGTTTTATTATTAACGCTTGTAATAAAAATATACATCAATGTTACATTTTCTATAATAGTTATAGCTCTTTTTTGAAAGAAGTAATTTGTAAATGTCTGAATATACTGCATTCGATCCGTATATTGAAAAAAATACTACCATTTTTAACATGGAAATAATTTTGAGGTTTACAGTTACATTGAATCTATTATCTTAATTTTAATTGAGCATGTAATGAAAAAAAAAACCAATGAATCTGAATTGGAATAAAGTAAGTGGATCTTAAATTTTCATTTCAACAGGAGTTTTAATAATAATGATTTTCTTATTAAATGTTTTTGGTGGATAAAAAAATTTATTGAGAAATTTTTTAAACAGACATCGTTTTGAGAAGGACTGATTGCCAATATATTCAGTCAATCCCGAAGCAAAAGTATATTTGCTCAAAAGTCTTTCATTATAAGGTAAGAAATTAATTATTAAAAAAATTATTGTTTATAATTGTACATAAATCCACATGAATCAACATGATTTCAATAAAAGTCACGTATTTTTAGTATTAATAAAGCGTAGAATACATAGAGTGATGCGAGACAGTCAATTTAGATAAATATATAGTGATGAAAGAGAGTCGAGTCCGCTCATAATGTATGCCAGAGATACTGGATCTACAAAGACAGTGCTGACGTCGCTTACTCATCGCCATGGCCTAGAGCGGAAGAGCAGACACCACCCTAGATTCGTCATTGTCATACTGCTAAATGACCAACGCAATCATCTCCTCGTCAAGGCTTTATGAAGTGCCGACGCCGACTTATCCTCGTCCTGGCTCGGTGTGGACGTGGAGATTCGACCTCATCCTCTTTATGTACATTGAAAGAAGGTTGCGAGTTTAGTTACCCCTAAGTGCACATATTATGTGCGTAATGTGGTGGCGACACACGCCAAGTACTTAGCGGCAGCATAACTCGTGCCTTCTTCACGCAAGTCGTACCTATATGCACGTACGTTATCTATAATGTACCTAACCTACGTTGGCAGGGCAACGTAAGTGAACTATAGGAGCGTGCAAAGTTGCAAGCTATGCTGCCGCTAAAGACTTGGCTCGTATACCTACTACATTAGGCACAACTGAGCTCACAATCTTCTTTTAGTGTACAAATGCAGTGCCGACGCAGCCATATCATTGTTCTGGCCCTGTGCGGGCGTTTAGATGCCGCCCTATTCTCATCCTGGCCCTGTGCAAATGTTTATACGCCGCCATATTCTCGTCCTGGCCCTGTGCACGTCCAGATGCTGCCCTATTTTCGTCCTAGCACTGTGCGGACATTTATACGCCGCCATTTTATCTTCCTGGACCTGTGCGAACGTCAAGACGCCGCTCTATTCTTGTCCTGGCCCTTTGCGGACATTTAGACGCCACCCTATTTTCGTGCTGTCCATGTAAGGAAATTTAGACGCTGCCTTATTCTCGTCCTAGCGCAGAGCGGACGTGCATACGTCATTTTATCCGCCGTATATATACAAAGGCAGTGCTAACGTCACCATATCCTCGTCATTGGCCAGTCCAGGCGTCTAGACGCCGCTCCATTCTCCTCCTGGCCCTGTGCGGACGTTTAGACGCCCGCGCCGTCCTATTCTCGTCTTGGCCCTCTGCGGACGTTTATACGCCGCCCTACTCTCGTCTTGGACCTGTGCAAATGTCAAGACGCCGCCCTATTCTCGTTCTGGCCTTTTGCAGGCGTTTAGACGCCACCCTATTTTCATCCTGGCCATGTAAGTAAATTTAGACGCTGCCTTATCCACGTCCTGGAGCAGAGCGGATGTGCATACGTCACTTTATTCGCTGTATATATACAATGGCAGTGCCGGCGTTGCCATATCCTCGTCATAGGCCAGTCCAGACGTCTAGACGCCGCGACATTCTACTCCTGGCCCTATGCAGACGTTCAGACACCACCCTACTCTCGTCCTGACCCAGTCGCCACTCTAACCTCGTCATGGGTCAGTTATTGGTTCATTGCGTTATTGGGACAATACAGACGTACCGACACCTCTTTATCCTTGTCTTAGTCTGGTACGGAAGTTCAGACGCCAAGTGCAGTAACAAAATTCTTGTATTGCAGCCTTGTATGATCCGAATTTCGTTGTCATACTTAATGATTGCTTAAGAGTTGACTCTTTAGTAATAGATCTTAAGAGAAGCAATAGTTGTTGAATTTACGGGAGGAAATTTAAAAAAATATCAAAAAATTGCATTTTATACATTATGTTACAGGAAATAGGTGTAGTCACTCCGCTTTTCAATTTATAGCTCACTAAGACAAAATTTTAATGCACGTCGATGTAACGCTAAAATAAAACTAATACTTAAATAATCATATTTGAATAGTATTCATGAAGATATTTTATTTATAGAATGATCAAGTAACAAGTATCATTTGGTTTATGCTTTATTAATAAACTGTTTTTCGCATAATAACTGAAAATATAAGCATGAGATATCAAAAGTAAAGAAATTAAAATGGAGCATAAGTTGAAGATAATATTTTAGAAGTTTAAAAAAAAATAGTAACAAGATTTAGTGAATTTACGTATCGGACAAAGAAAAGAAAGAAAAATTAAAGGTCATTTAAAATTTTTTTTGTAAGTAAAAAATTTAGTAAAGTAAAAAAATTACTTATGTTGAGCCCGTACAACGATTGTTTTTTTCAATAGATTCAATTAAAGTTTAGTGGTGACGTCATGACGTGTTTGGATCGACTGTTTGGCAATCACCCATGTATCCCTAATTAAAAAAAAATTGTTGTATGTTTTCTTTTGAAAGTAGGTTAATAGTGACAGCGAGGATACAATTGCTCAACGTGAAAAATTTAAAAAACGAATGCGTATAATTTATACTTATACGTATGGAATAGAAACTAAAAATATTAATGATTATTAGGATGCTTAGATTTGTTAAGACAATATTGTTTCAACACTGCCTTCGTACAGACAGCGAAAAAGACGGCGTGCCGCGGCGTCTGCACGTCCACTCCAGACCAGGACGAGTATAAGGTGGCATCTGGATCCGCACCAGGCCAGGAAGAGGATAGGGCAGCGTCGGCAATGCCTTTGTCCAACCAGAGGGTAAGGTGGCTTTTGCACGTACGCTCTGGACCAGGATGAGGATAGGGTGGCGAGTGGACTTCATAGAGCCTTGTGGATGAGATGGTTGAGTCAACAATGTACAAAGTACAACATTCTTTTGTTATTCTACTATATTTAACATAGGCCAGATTTCTACCTAGACTAAATGTAGTATTTTTACCTTGATTTTTATTACATCTCGTGTAATATACTGGGTCGTCTGCAATCTCCTTTATAGGGATGGCAAACGACGACTTTAAACCGATGACAGGGCGTCAGGAAGGAGAGACTCTAGCCAGTGAGAGTAATTTGAATATTTATGTATGCAGGTATAACTTAATGCTAACTTTCGTAGCGCCATTACATATGAGATTGCAAAGTCGCCATCGCCATAGTGATTTTTTCCACTCAATATTTTTAAATAGGCTTTAAAAGGACAATGGTCAAGCATGATTGGGTTGATAAGACAATCATGTTTAATATAAGATACATTCTGAGCTTTAACTACTCTTCTATATTAGACTTATACATTTTCTTCTTTTTTTAAACCCAAAATTAAGAAGGCTATCAAAAAAAATTTTCTCAATTCATATCCAATCTCATAGACAATCTCTCAAATTCCCTATCTCTACTTTATTCTTTTTTTAAACCCAAAATCCAGACGGCTATCAAAACCGTTTTTTAAAAATTCATATCCAATCTCATAGATAATCTCTCAGATTCCCTATCCCTACTTTAATATATAACTTTTACCCTATGTGTCTTTAAATTAAATCTCTCTGATTGAATATTTTCTCTCTTTTTTCTAAGCTTGTGTTCCTCATTTCTTATTAAATTAGTGATAGCAACCCATCATTTAGCAGTTCTGAAAAATTTGAGCAATATCTTTACTTATTATAACAAAATTATAAGGCAGGGTGACTAATACATTACCTCTGCTGTATAAAACTGTTAACAGAGGTTTGTTTTTAAGATTTAAGCTCCCCTTCAAGCTCCCATTTTTATGTGCCACAGACTCTTTCTCATACAAAAATATTTAAAAAAAAAAGGTAGATTTAAGTGAGAATAAGACCAGTGTACTAACAAGTAAATCGAAGGTCTCAGTGACATAATATATCTTACATATTACCTGTTCGTAAATGGAACTTATTTACATAAGTAAACTATGTAAATATTGGTGGTTGACCAAAAGTTGGTTTTTTATTAATAGAAATTAAGGACATAAAAACTTGTTGAATTGAATCGAAAAATTTTTTTATAGTTATACAAACTGCCTCATTAAAAATAATTTGGAATGTTAGTAAGACAAAAAAAAATTGAAATAAAATAAAATTCATTGTAATTTGCTATACTGATGATCAAGTATGGGATAGAAACGATTTTTAGTCAGTTAAAAGTTTCTTGGAATGTTACGGGATGTATAAACAGGCACTCCGCTTTTGGAATTATAAGTTAATTTAAAAAAATAACGAGCGACGGAGAAGACATACAATAAATATACTTCGATGTCCCAGTAACAACATCATTTTTTATAATTCAATATTGTATTTGGTAGTTGAAATGTCAGTAGACATTAATGAATTCACGTTTTGTAATAAAGAACTGGCCCTCAATAGGATTAAATAAAATAATACCTCCCGTCGTTAGAATAACCTTAGAGGAACGTACATATAAATTAATATGATCAATTACTGAAAAATTAATTGAGAAATAAAATGTATTCAAAGCGTAATTTGCGTATATTGCCATACAGTTGCATGACATAAAAAATTAAGTCAGAACGTAATTTTACCACATTTGAATACGCTTTGTCCGAAACCTAAAGCAGACTGTGAGAGCAAGTTACTGGGCTTATAACTTAAAAATATTTGATTATAAATGATCAGAATTCTTCAAGCAACGTCAGAAGATCTATCAAAATTAATTTGGACATGTTTTCAGGTTGTATTATTCTCAATAAGTGGGACACAACCATACGGTGATTCGTGGTGTTAAAGATAATAAGGTTGGTTCGGTTTTTTGCTCACCTATAAAAACCAAACAAACCCTAGAATATTCAGAAGTTCTGACGTCATACCACGTGATATTGATTGAAATATGACTTAAAATTTCAATAAATCATTATAAGTTTATAACAACATATAAAAAAAGCTGCCTTACACGAATACTCAGTGCACTACCTACCATCGAAAAAAAAATAATTTAGAAAACTAGCCAGTTCTCTATTAATAACCACCCTATAAAAAAATCAGACCTCTGCCAATGTAAGGAAAAGATAGATTAATTTATCATAACAGCAAAAAAATAAAAATTTTCGCCGAACACAATTTAGATTAAAAATAAAAAAAATATTTAGTTGAGAATGAATAGTGTTTTTATACGTGAAAGATTCATGCATTAAACGTTTATATAATTTTCAGTAAACAATAAAGGTTAATTGAATTCTGTTTGCAAAGAATAGTCGAAAGAAGATAGTAATTCAAGAAATTAGGCGATTATAAATGTTATTACAAGGTGAACAGAAAAAATATATACATATCATTTCCATTAATAATAAACTTAAGAAAATAATCTCATATGCGGAACAATTTTTTTTGCGGATATTTAATTGTTATTAAGAAAGCTTTATGATAAATAAGTATGTTATATTCATTGATTTTCTAGTGTGTAAGTTTTAACAATTTTTTCAAATCAAAAATGATAAAGGTCAACAAAGAAAATTTAAAAAATTCTTCAAAAAAAGATGAAGTAAAAGAAAAAAAAAGTTCTAAAAAAAGTATTTTAAAACGTAAAAATGATTTATAATGTAACGTTAGAAAAGATAGATCTTTGAACAAAAATCAAATTAAAAAAAATGAAAATAATAAAAAAATGATTGAGAAGCTAAGATCAGATATTCAATACAAAAAAAAACAACTTGATTAACTTGAAGAGAATAAGAATAAAAAGGCATAATAATGAGGACAGACAAATAGAAAACGAAATGAATATTAATATCAATAAACGTTCAAGACTTTACAATAGTTACAAAGAAAATGAGAATGAAAATAACATGAGAAGAAATATAAGTCTACGATGAATGCAAATATTTAAACAAAAAGAAAACAAGAAAAATATAAATATAAATAATGTATTAAGATCAGATAAAACATATCAAATTAGAGAGAGTGCAATAAATATAAAAAGAAATAATATTATGAGATTAAATGATGAATTTAAATTCACAGAGAATGTCAGTAATGTAGGAAGAAACGTAAAATTAAGATCTAAAAAAGAATACGCAGAAAAAGAGAGCAAAAATAATTGTAAAAGAAACAAATATTTGCGATCAGATGAAAAATACATGGAAAAAAAAAATAAAAATAACATAATCAGAAATAAAACAATAAGGACTGATGATAATTAAAAAAAAGACGAGAAAGAAAGAAATAAACTTGCCAAATCAATGTCTAGACGTGATTCTTTATTTAAAACAAAAGAATAAAACAGAGATAAAATTTGTAAAAAAGTATAAAGATTAAATGAATTGTATACTTACAGAACAAATTTTTATAATGGAGTTTCGAAAAATAAGAATAATAATATTAATTATGCAGAAAATGTTTTACTGTACGATTTTATACAAGACAGAGGAAAAGGTCCAAATATACCGTGTCTTTGTTGTGATGGAATCTATTTTAAAAAATCTTTAACTATTTTTAAAATAGTAGATATAAAAAAAAAAATTCATAATTTAGTGGAAAATAAAGATTATTTTTTTTCAAAAATTATAAATTTAAATTCAGAGTATATATGCAGTACATGTAAGAAATATATTTTTATAGGTGTTATTCCAAAAATGTCAGCGAATGATAAATTACGTTTTCCGGATGTCCTGGAATATGTTAAAAATTTATTACTTTTACCATATTCACCATTTATGCAAATATAAGCTTTAAAACCATATGCTTTAAATCCACAGTTATCTCTAAAGGGAAGCGTTGTTAACATAAAGAGTAATATCAATGAAATGATTCAAGTCTTACACCAAGAAAATTCAGTGATACATCCATTATTCAAATTAAATTGAAAAGGCATGTTGATCATTAATCAGACTACATATACGAAATTATAAGACCATACAAAGTATGTAAAGCATTAAAATATTAAGTTGATACACCTCCGTATAAAAAAAATGATATAAAGATAAACGATGAATTTTTCAAAAGATATGAAAAAAATTTAGATTCATTAGATTTTGTAATAGATGGAACAGATGCTGATAACAATTTGGGTAGAAGTACCTGCAACACAAATGAAAATAATAGTAATATATATTCGAATGACGTAGTATTTGATTCAGATGACGATGATTTTGAAAAAATGATAAAGTTTTAATAATAAATAGAAATGAAGAAATTTGTGATGAAATTAAAGTAATAGCTCCAGGTCAAGAACGAAAACCTTTACCGTGACATAAAATAAAAAATATTGATGAACTTTGCTTTCCAAGAATCTTTGGAGGTCAAGAAATAAATACTGATAATAAATTATCCTATAGTAAAAGAGTAAAATTAGAAATTAGACGTAAAGACAGACGATCTTGCGAACCAACTAGATTATTATTCATGGCAAAACAAAAATTAGAAAAAAGTGACATGTCAAATATGAATATTTGTCTTTAAAAAAAAAAAAAAAATGAACATTCAACTACAGAAGATGTTTCAGATTCAAATAATATCAATGATATGCTCAAACAAGACAAATGTTTTAAATTTTTTAAACAACTTCAAACGTTCCCATGTTGTTGGCAAAGTAAAAAACAACATTTATTTGCTATTGTAAGACAATTAGGAGAACCATCTTTATTCATAACACTTTCTGTATCTGAAACCAAAAATTTTGATCTTCTAAAAATGTTACACGAATTTGAATATGTAAAAAAAATGAGTTCACAACAAGTAATCAATTTAGACATAAACATTAAAACATAATTTATAAAAGATGACCCTGTTACTTGTGTAAGATATTTGATTAATAGGTATAATAAAATTTTTAGTATGTTAAAAAATCGAAATGGTCCTCTGAAAAAACATTTTATTGAAGATTTTTTTTATAGACTGGAAATTCATGCAAGGGGATCGATTCACTTGCACAGTTTAAATTATTGTAAAAACACTACTACTTACGATGAACTAAATCCTGATTCAGAAAAAGAGGTTATAAAATTCATCGATAAATATATAACATGTAAACATGATCCGAAAAACCCTTTAATGTGCTATTAACGCCATAAACATACTTTTACCTGCTACAAGGGAAAAAAAAAAAAGAATTTGTCGTTTTCGTTATCCTATGTTTGTAATGAGGAAAACTGTTATTTTAAAGATGTTAAAATAGGAGGAAGTAACTGGTAATGAGAAACCTAATTTGGAAAAAAAATAAGAAACATAATGAAAAAATTTTTTTAAACTAATATACATATAGATTACAGCGAAATGTTAAAGGAAATAAATATTTCACAAGATGATAAATGCAATAAGAAGTTTATAAAAAAAAACAACAGATTAAAAAAAAAACATCATTAGAAGTTGCAATAAATGCTTATAATTTTAACTTAACTAGAGTCAAACATGGATGTAAAATTCGTTTTGGATCCATACAGTATAGCTTATTATATGGTAAATTATGTTACAAAAGTAGAAAGTGGAAATGGAAATTTTACTATCAAACAATAAATATTAAAAATACCAAATGTGTTTATAAATAGTAATCTATTATCAGCACAAGAGGCAGTATGTCTAAATTTATCAACACCATTATGCACTTCGACAAGAACTGATAATTGTAT
>JAPYYV010016606.1:0-13965 GCA_030522625.1 Copidosoma aretas
TCATGCCCTGTTGACGAAATCTGGTGACTGTACGTTTTCTTGGTCATTTGCGATTATTTCGATTTCGGGTGAAGCGTACGATTGCAATGCATGAAAAGCAAATTCGCGAGAACTACGCTGAGCCACGCTCCTCGAGATACTTTGCACGAGACACCAGTACTGTAATATTAACAGCTAGCCTGAGAAAAAATTTAAAAAAATATCAAGACCGTCGAACGCAGTTCACCACTATTATATACATTTCAGGGTAAGCGCGCTGTACGCGCAACGAACAAGCGTACGGTGCGTCTGATCGGATACGCGGCGCATTCTCACGTAAGAAAAAAAATAAAAGGGAGACGACAACGACAGCTGACACCGCAACAATTGTATATCCCCTTTGCTCGAGTTTGTAAACACACTGACTTTTTTCTCATTCTTTCTCTCCTATGATTTTATTGCCGTACAGCCGACCCGTAACCGACCTACATAGCTGTATAGATACATTCTAATCGACTATCATCATACATAATACATAGATATGGCATCGAATAGTCTTTTTGAAAGAATAACCCTGTACTATGTGTCAAAAACACGCTCGCCAGCTGCTCCAGCACCATTTTCTTCGGAACAATCAACAATGATTCCGAGTTAAGAAGTTAAGGAAACAACAGAGATCCAAGTACTGCGTATTTATCTCCGAGTTGCACAATTATATACAGATAATTCATTACACCGAGTTACGTCAAGAGAAAGCCTTTGGATCATCAAAATCCGCGCGCGACTGTATACAACTTCTTCCCCGTACATGAGATAAGCCAGACTTCCCTCGTCCTTAATTTTTTTTTCCCCGCAAACAACCGTGCGAAGGCTGCGCCTTATAAGTATATACTTACACGCGGCGCTCGTTTGCGCCTTACCGGCACGCGCGCGCACTTGTTCTTGTATACAAGTACGTAATATACCGCGGAGGCGTCCATGGCTGATTTATGTAAGCGCGCGGCGATTGCGCGAGTGTGGTGGCGTTGTTTTGGACGAGACCGGAAAAATCGTTGTGCTTATCGTGTAGTTCTCTCTCGGAGGCGAGGACGCGCGCGTTGTTCGCGTGCGTGTACCGGAAAATCGGCGGAGCGAGCTTTCGGGATGGCCAATGTTTTCACGCGCTCGAATTATCATATTGAATCTATATACGTCGATCGTTTCAATGCCGAGGTGTTTCGTTCATCGAGTACAACGCGCAGTGCTTTTTTACGCACACGATTGTCATCGACGGTTTTCGTATCGACCCTCCCGATCGCCAGCGGCCCCTCGGAACGGATTTAACGCAAAAAGCCACGCACGCTCGTCCTTCCGCTTCCTCAAAAGAGCCCTCGCCAAACATCAGCCGTTGCGCACGCGTCTGGTCTGTACATATTATAGTGGCACGCGAGCCGTATCGTAAATTCAGAGCTTCGCTCGTAAAATAACGCGCGTGTGTACTTATACGTATATGTATTACGCGTAACAGGGCACGCGAGTCGGTGCCGATGATAAGAGAGCAGACGCCCATGTGCACGCTTGTTCTGTGTACAATGAGACTGTAAAGTGGGGAGGGAAATATTCAGGGCCACGACCCACGAAAATACTCGCGCCTGCTCGTAATGTACCGGCGTGTCTGGATGTATGGCCTTTTTTTTGAGGATTGTTTATGGGTTCGCTATTGCGATTCAATACATTAGGTGGATAATTGTGACGAAACGGAGAACGAAGGTCCAAAGGATTGTACAATAGGCTCCGAGGATACGGGTGAATTTTCGTGTCACTCCTGTCGAAAAGTGGTTCAGGATTCGAGGGTCATTGGCTCGAAAAAATTTCTCTTCAGGAAATAACGAACATCCCCCGAAGCTCGAGGCCCATATCCCATCATCCTCACATCCACCTCACTCGCGACTATAAAAAACACCTATTACTACACGATACTTTGCAACGAAAACCACAACCGTCCGAGTTTCAAGTGTCGCCGTTGAACGGCAGATATTTCAAAATTTATGTCCCCGCACCTGAGAGCAGCATCGGGCGTATTATACATGCGCCAGACCGAGGGGGGGAGAAAGCGAAGACAAGCGGCGGCAGCGCAGCAGCAAATAGGGCTCGGCTGCACCGGCTCGTAAATCAAGGGCCGTTGTTGGACGGATAGTCGAGGCGGTGTGTGTCGCTGCCGTGGACGAGGGACTACTTAATACGATGCCGTTTTGCTCTTGACGCCATGTACAATCGTAGTATACTTACTTGCTTGCAATGCAGATTTTTTTTCTTAATTAATCGACGTTCATGATATATAGTGTCGTGTTACATAGGTCCATAGCTGTGTACGAGTATAGACGTCATAAGGGTGCGAGCGAAAAGTTATGGCTTTTTGTACGTGCAGTGGTCGTTGATGGCACCTTTGGAAAATTCAACGAAAATTGCACTCCGTGGACCGGATGTGGAAGGTGAGAGACGCAGCTGCAGTGTTATGGCAAAGACGACGCGCTGCGCGGGGGGTCCTTTCCTGTGTTCGTTCAGACTTTTTGTGCACCGGGTGCAGTACACTAGACTGGACACGAGAAGTTTCACGCGTTTGCAGGAAGGTTTTTTTTCACCATCATACAATTTTAAGAGTTTCCCCCACTAAAATTGTTAAGATCCTACAGAGAGGACAATTTTTGTATTTAAACTCAGAAAGAAGGAGAGCGATGATCGACCAATAGTAAGTATAATGTTGCGCCATAATCGACGCCCGTCACTCTGAGCACGGACCAACCACGAGTTATCTTGCGCAATCCGAAAGCCGATGAACGTGAATGTCGCATCGAAAACACAAATAAGTAGATCCAAGGCGCACAAACGCTCGCGGTATATTCTCGGTCAATGCCAAAATTGTGTGTACTTTCTATACCGAGCGCGCGCGCACAACACCTACATACTTCGTTTGCAGCTCTCGTTTTACAAGCACCTCGTGCAGCTGCAGTTGATCCCGAAAAAAACCTTCCCAATGTCGACAAACACCTCTCCCATCGACATCATAGAAATCTCACTCGCCACGCACGGATGAGATGCCGGAGGTGAAAACGCGCCGTCGAGCGCGAACGGCCCGCAGTGAGAAGCGGATCGAAAAATCATCGGAGGAGAGGAACAAAAAAAAAGGGAAACGCGCGGCACCCGTTGTTCGGGGAGGGAAAACCGCGCGACGCGCGACTCGCGGGAAAGACGGGAAAAGCAAAAGTGTGCGCGAGAGGCCGTCGTCGACCGTGAACCTATATTACAGTCTCGCGCGCGACCGCTCCCGCAAAAATCTGCATACGCGCGTTTCTCGCTATTTGCCTGCGAAGTGCGCAGTCTATATATGTATTTTTTGCGTGCACGAACGGCTGCGCGAAGACAACACCACGATTTTGTTGGCACTTTGATTTGAAGTCGGCGAACTCGAGTCCGTTGAGTCGGGGTATATGTGTTAGCTGCTATTATGCCCGAACGATCGACTGAGATCGGTAATGTTACCCCGACGATGGATTCAATAACGAGACTCTAATAACAACGAAATTTCCCAATCCCTCGTCCGTCGGCGACGAAAGTGAAAAACACCATTACGAATCCGATTCGTGCAGCCTGGAGCTGCGCCATTAGCATAATTGTATCCGCGCGCAGCCATTGTAATACATAACTTGTTAATATGAACAATACTCCGATTTCATTGTTGAAAATTCTAAAATTATCATTCACTAGTCACGAACGGAGGAGGTTTCGCAGGCTCGTGTATTATAATAATCACGATACAAGCGTGTGCGCAACGATAATTGCTTCGTTTTCGATGTCACGTAAGTGTATAATATGATATTACACAAATGCGGCAGGCATAATAATGTTGCGTTCTATTATATTATATACGCGACGCGTGCAATGCAACTCGCGCACGCAGCACGAAAGGCCTCGCGTTATTCTACGCAGTGTGGTATATATCATGTGCATGTGTGATGATTGACCAAGCGAAAACTCAATATCCCACTAACCGGGATATTTTGTCGTTATTAAAACGAGCGCGCCCGTGCGGCTGATGCAGTAGCGCCTTGGATTTCCTCTCGATCGTATTTCAATTGTCTGTATACAAGTGTCTGTGTGTGTATCATCGCGCACGATGTTGCTTTCCGCGCCGCGGGTGTAAACGTACTCCGATGTGTGCAGCATACTGTGTGTATAAAGTGTCGAACACGTGGACTGCGGGAATTCGACACGTGGTTTTAATCCATACTAAAAGTACTTTGGGGTTTTTGAAACATCGCCATCTGCTCGGCAGGGCAAAAATTCTATTCTGCGACTCCGTAAAAAAAATGCATATTTCCCCGACTGCTTGGAATTATTTATTTCGAGCCTCCAACACGCAATGTAATGTGTGTTAGCCGAAAATTTTTTAGAAACATCTATCACGTTTTAAAAGTACATTCGCACAAAAAAAGGACAGTCTTTGAAACTCTGGTATTTTTATTATACTTATAAACTCCTGACAACTCAAGTAAATTGGAGAAATAAAAAGTGGATGACCGTAACTTTCTATAGCTAACTTTTTAATAAGGTCAGAGAGTACTCGATATATTCCAAACATAAAATTCCGATCTCAATCATAAAATCACTACGCAGTCGAGTACTTGTTCGCGCAGCGGCTGGAATGTTTCCTTACGCCGAGAAATGTGAAAAATTTTAATTTCGCGCTCGTGAATTGCACATTATTATTATTACCGCGCAAGAGAAAAATATAATCCTGCATGATGATGATGAGGAGAAGGAGGAGGATAAGGAAAAATCTGTGAATAAGGGGAGCGGATAATATTATGCCTGCGCGAAGAAAATAATAATAAGGTATGGTAATGTCGTAAACGGTGGACCCCGATGCCCCATCGGTCATGCAGTAGCATCATCCTGCAGCTCGGGGCGGGGGAAAACCGTCTGCGCGCCGAGTAACGCGTAACCCACCCACGCCCATGGACATATAGTCATAAGCCCATCAGCATCGTACTCACCGCGACGACTACACCATAAATATGCAGGTCGCGTGGGACTCGCATTTTTCGTTCCGATACGGCCGTGTGGAGGTAGGCAGGTATATAGTACTTGTATGCGAAACTTGGGGGCATTACGGTCAGTGTGTTTTTTTTTCATCATCGCTGATGCGGATAGACAGAGCCAGCAGCGGGAATGCAACTACAAACGAGTAAGTATAAGCAAGGGTGTGTTGCATCGGAAAACTGCGCCGTACATCTTTCGGAGCATAATATAATATTGTATGCACTCCAGAGGATGACGAGAAACACTTCTCTGAATGCGCTCGGTCGATCGTATCTCCAGATACTCACTCAGGAGCATTACTTATTTCAGCAAAACTCCAAAACGACGATTCTTGTAATAATGACAAGTATAATATGTGATCAAGTAAATAGCCGTCGTCGCGTGCATGCGCTGTAAAATAGTTGTCGTGCGGTGCAGTGTAAGTATATCATAATATTACGCTGCTCCGTTTTTCTCCCTTCTCGTCTGCTACGGACGCACTCTGTTGTTGTTTTCTCCCTTTTTCTCTCTCTCTCTCTCTCTCTCTCCTCGAGCGCAATGATAAGAGCTGCTGCTGCACCTATGCTGCACTCGTGAATGTGTGTGCAGTATAGCGTGCCTCTGTGCGGACTGTACTTACGGAGAGATGCAGCGAGCAGGGGATCTCTGCGGATGCTGCGAGAGCGAGAGTAAGGATACGTAGGAGAGCTCCTCCCCGGTGCGTATGGCTTATATTAGATATCTGATACATACATACATATATGTATCTCGCGCTCGCAAGCAGACAGGACGTTATGTAGTTTCGGAGTTTCGGAGCAGCTTGTTTATGTTATACGCGGTTTATTACATTTATCATGATCGTCGTGAGGTCTGGTTTCGTGATGTGTGTTTGATATACTTGAGAATGCAGACAGGCAATCGTACATACGTAAATTTAAGTGGAGTTGTCGTCGTTGTCATGAACGATCTATCGCCAATGTGGTGCAGGTATGCCGTTCATCGTCTCCTTCGGCTGTCGTCGTTGACTCTCTACTCCTGCAGCTTGCAGTACAACTTATTATACCAATGTGGAGAAGAAAGGAGCAGCAGCAGCAGCCACCACCAAACGTGGAGCAGAGAAGTTGGTGTCGTGCGTTTGGTGCACGTATGTACTTATTGAGAATCGAGAGAACGTAGAGACACGCACACAGCCTCGGCACGCGTTTTCCCGAGTCCGTCTCCCGGGAGGGCTGCAGAAGTGCAGAGGGATCGGGATCGAGAGATGGTGGAGGCGCGTGTATATAACACGCACGGCGACGCAGGGAAAGGAAGGAGAGGAAAAGTCGTGTGCAAGTTGGTATAAGTAAGTATATGGGAAGAGGAAAAAAGGGAGAGAGAGAGGGAGTTTAAAAAAAGACCGCGACGACCCGGGCGACACTGGCACTCTGCGGCGGCTGCCAGGCCAGACTGAGGACTGGCTGGCTGCTGGCGTTGAACCCCGCGGAGGCGACGATAATCAAGAGAGAGAGAGAGAGAGCGGCGGCAGCGGCGCGGAGAGCGGAGCTGCATAACATTTGTATACTTATATATTTGAGTACACATATATAACCAGCGCGCGCCCGAAGAGGAGAGAGAGAAACGGGGAGCTCTTTTCTTCTCTTTTGAAAATATATGCGCATTCGCCCCCACACAGCTGCTGCTTTGATATATGCTTGCAAGCTGCGCGTGTGGGTGTCTGGATGCACATGGGTTGGATACTTACTGGTCAAGTGCTGGATTCAAACTGCGGAAGCGCCAAGAAAAATGCTCGGAGGCTTTTTCGCGGCTGCTTTATGGAGATTTTTTTGCGAAAAATTTGCACGGCATTTGAATTGAAAAATCAATAAAAGTTGGTTGACAATTTTAAGAAATACATACGGATGACGAAGCGTGGCGGAGATGCTACTACTGCACTTGCTATTAAGATCTCGTTTGGATTACCCAAGTTCCTGAGGTTGAGAGAGTCCGGAGCACTGCTGCTGCACGAGGAGCAAGCGCGCTCTACCGATCGGACGTCAGAAGGTCGAAACAGCCAACTGCACAGGCAACAGTTTCTTCGTTATCCGATGGAGCGTCGGTAATCGTAAAAAACAGTGATGATAACTCGTTTGCAAACGATGATACTATGAAGATTTTCAGCTAGCAACCTGAAAAATGGAAATCGAAGAGCTTTCATTAATTATGATTGCAGGGGCTGAGAAACTTTTTGTAAAAAAAAAGCTCTTACCTCCAGACGACAAAGTTGCTGACCTTCTACCATGACAAGATAATTACGAACAGTGTATTATGAACGATCGATCGCGAGCGTTATTGGAAAATCAAACTCCGAATTCGCCAAACGGCTAATATATAAACGATAGCGCGAGTTATTAAAAAATTAAGTTTTAAATCGAAATCGGGTCAGAGTTGGCGTGGAAGCTCATACGATATATCTCAATATACACAGGGAGTAAACATAATGATGAATGAAACCATGCAATATAAGATTTTAATAATAATAATTTTATTTTTTGTTCTATAATATACTCGCTAAAATGACATGGATCATTTCTTGTTCTTTGCAAACTCATACAATTAATCTGTACAACAGTCCCGTTCTTACATGATAGCAACATTGAGTACTACATTTTGTTTCTGCGATATACATACACAGACATTGCTTCAATCTGTTACAACCATCGAAGATTTAAACTGTATTAAAAATGTAGAAGATGATTACCATTAAACAGACTAAATATTCGGTTCGACAAAAATTAAAAAATATCTAACAGCGAAAAAATATTTTGAATCATCATTGCGAGCTGGGGAAATTTGAAAGCTTATTTTAAAAAATAATAAAAAGCGATTTTTCTTACCACCTCAAAATCAAATTTTTTATGATAGTGGTGTACTGAAAATAACAAAAAGGAAATTATTTGTTTAATGAGATTCCACTATTCTTTACAAATACATACATGAAAAAAATAACTCTAACTTCAAATTAAATAAAGCAAAAAACATTTTTTCACTTGCAGAAATACTTTCATCAAAACTGATTTCATTAAATCAAGGAAAAACATAAAATGTAAAAGTATCGGTTCAACAAAAGAAATAGTCGAGGTCAGTGTTTCGTACCTGTCCGAAAAAAGAAAGAAAATTAACAAACAATGATACTTATAATATCCGCTTCTACATTTCTAAGCATAAATTTTCGATTGTTGCGAGGTCCATTGAATACAAAACAATATCGGCAACTATCCTCTTTATCAACCTCGTTCATTAACGAGGAGGCAGAGAGACGTAGCTCGTTCCCGTTCTTGCTCCGTAACTAAAGGACACAAGTACCTCTGATTTTCTTACCTTCACTAATTTTTTCATCATTCGTCTCTTTCCCAGTGAACCTTTTTTTATAAACTCGTTTATAATTTATGCTTTCGATTCTTTGCCGTGACAAATTATTATTGCGCAAACAAAAATTAAATATTGAAAAAGTGACTGACTCGTGTATCGCACGTAGTCAATGTAGAAAAAAATCATCAAAATCTTATAAGTATATTTAAAAAAAAAAAAAAAAAAAAAAAAAAAAAAAAAAAAAAAAAAAAAAAAAAAACAAAAAAAAAAAACAAAATAAAATAAATCTATATCATACGTATTGCGGAAAAACCATACGTTCTAATAAACATTCGCAAGTTTCTGGCGACACAATGTTCGTTCTTCTTTTAAATATCAACTGTAATGATATTCTCAGTATTATTGCTAAAGTTTAGTCTAATTGTCCTCGATAAAAGTTTTAATCAATGCTCAAATTGGTGTGTATAATAATCTTGCGCATCCTATCTTTACTCTATTATTTTCTTTTCAAAATATTAAACAGCAAAGAGTCGACAAGCACGAAAATTCAAGATAAATGCTTTGAAATGACGATGAGCATCAATAATGAATGCAATTCTCATCAAAATAGTCGATTACCTTAATAAATTTCATACAATGTCATTCTAGAATATCTTACCAAGCATTATGGTCTAAGCCAATCCCTCCAAACAAATATTACATTGTTAAAAACTAACATGGACTAAACTTTATAATTAACAATTTTTTACTCATTCTTACGAAAATTTTTTCGTTTTTAATTGGTTGATATTCTATGTAAATTCATACATAGTGTATCGAAACAAGTTAGGCATGTACTGTTGATTACAAAATGAAAATATCGTTACCAATTGATTCATCTACTTAAATTTTAAGTTTCCTAAAGTTTTTATAATTGCATTGGTAACAATTGATTATCTAATCAAGCACTTCAAAGCTTATTTTATTTTGAATACAAGATAACTGTGATTTCAAAGTATACATTTTGAAATACCAGGATTTAAAATATTCGTACATCGTAAATAAAACTTTCAATTGGTAAAAATAAATTACATTTGCATTGACGATGATGATTATTACAAAGATGCGATTCTTTTAAAATTTCTCATGAAGATTTTAAATTCCGACTTGATTCCACTGTGAGAAAATCATTAACAAATACTCGCACTAAGGCACAGGATTCAATAATTGATTGATTGATCGGAATCTTTGCTGTTCAAGGCTTGTGTGATTCCTTATCACTTTTATTATGATAATTGTAAATTAATTAACGGGTAAACTACATTGTTAGTAGTCTGAAAGCTCGTATTTTGAAAATTCCGGATCAAGTTGTTATTTACACTATCGCCACCTTTGTGAAGAGGAAAAAGTTCATCCAACATACTAAAACGTCCTTTTCTTTTTGTTGAAGTAATAAATGCATAACTTTCAAAAGACCAGGAATGAGAAGAACACACCGTTCTCAATATTTCCTTTTCAAAGATGGCGATAAACATTTGCACATTAGCTTACAACTCGAAGTTAAGTACTAACTGAATAACAATACAACAGTCTTCTTACGGAATTACGTAAGACTCAAGTGCCCTAGAAAAGATTACATTTTTTCCAATTCCTGCATGCTCCACGTAATCATAGTTAGCTGCTTACAATTTAATCATCATTCATGGAACTATTTTGCATTGTGTTGCAACGATAAAACATTTATTTTTTACCTGTGTAATTAGTTGGCAGTTACGTTTAGGATTACCAAGTATCATCCAAGAAGTCTTGTACTTGGACTTTTCGATTTAAAAACATTACCGAAAAAAGATCTGTGCGAGGTTCGTTGAGCAACGAAAATCAAAGCATCAATGGAAGAGATAGATACAATCTTGCATTTTTTTTCACCTTACATGCATTCGGAATCCAACTGTTCGTTTGCACTCCTTAGAAAAAAATGGACGAATTCATTGACAAGCTCTAACTTTTCATCATTTTTCAAATGCAAAATACTTTGTCACTTCATCTGTTTTAATTTGTCACATATATAGTCTCACCATACTTATTATCCTGATGATCAATTGTCGTACAGACGATTCCCTAAAATCTCAGTGCATATTTTTTTCGGCACACGATCTACTCTTCTTATCACAGTTACTTTAAATCGATACTCATTGCACTTGATTAAAGTGAAAATGAAAATATCAAAATGGAATTCCTCAATTTAGAATCAGTCGCATCTCAATGGCTTTTTTCCCCTTTTAAGTAGAGAAAGAGTACACCAGGAACGCGATTTTTTAAGTTTCAACAAATTTTTGCAATCATTGCATTGTTTTTTATAACGTAAATAAATCTTCATCATTTTCAATTATAAAAGTATAAGCAACGACGAAAGCAGCAACTCGGGGCGAGAGTAGTTTGGAATAAATTTTTTGTCACATTGAATTTCACTAATACTTTCTTATACGAGACATTCCCTTATGATAGCTGAGTATTATTTTTACATTTGATACATTCATCATAAATATATTCATATCTACTCCATGATTTAGAAATACATCATTCCTACTTGACACGAAATTTTAAATAATGACAAATAGTTTTGGCATTTTTTACTAATAGTTTAAAGTTCCTTAATATTATAAAAAATATGAATGTTTGCACCCGGCAAATAAGACTCGTTAGAAAATGAAAGTCCCACGTTTACTTCAAAGATTTAACTTTTATATTCACTATCCACTACATTGTACTGTTAAAAAATGTTCTTTGTACACAGATTTACAAATAAAAAGTAACTATTACTCCATTGCACAAAGTAACAAAATGTCGAAAATAATCCTAATTCAAGATTACAGATAATTCAAAGAATATTGAAACAAATTTTGGTCTCATCAAAGCAAAGTACCTCTTTCACAATTCAGCGGCATAGTGATACAAAAAACTTGTATAAAAGAACTAACGCGCTCTTTCGAATAAAGGAAGAAAAAAAGAAGACCCCTCCAAGCCTAAAACAGTTCGTTCAAAGAAACAAGAAATGCCCATCAACTCTCGATGCACACCACCTTCCACATCTAATACAACTTATACAACAACAGACTCTCCTACACCGCCTTACACATATAATTAAGTAACCACGTCCATCGTCGACACAGAGCCCGATAAATCTCGCTCTCGAGCTGCCACTTGCGTCCGAAACCTCCGTACGGTATACATATATATATATATCACGCGCTTACGCTAAAAATCTCACCCCCAGCGCCCGACCGCGCGCGATCTCTGTAAAATACAACGCGACAACGGCACGCGCGCGCTCTCCCATCCGTTGGAGCACTTTCGCGCAAGAACTCCCAACATCGGCGTGCAACTTACGACGCGGGCTGCGGACTGGTGCTGCCGTTGCTGCTGCTGCTGGCCTTGGCCTTGGACTTGCGGCCGAGCAGCCGGCGGAAGGACGCGGTCCACCTCGACGAGCGCGAGAAGCCGCCCGAGCGCTGTCGGCCACCCGCGGACAGGTCGCCCTGCTCGCTGCTGCCCGAGGACTCGCTGATCTTCCGGCTGCTGCCGCCGCACTCGTAGGACCGCGATCGCCGGTCGCCCGTCTCAGACGAGAAGCTGCAAAGATCGTCATTACTATTCGGTACTCTTAGGGGGGATTTTTGGGGAAATTTCATTCAAAAAAGTAAAAACACGTTTCTTGACAATAAAAATCGTTATAAAAACCTTAATAAGGTATAAATCTTAAATTTGTCTTCCAATCTGCCATAAGGATAATAAAACAATAAATTTAAGCCCAGAATCATTGAAATCTACCTACTTACAGGAATTTGCATTTTTTTAGCACTTTTTTTGCAGCTCTTATTTAAAATTTGCAGTTACAGAATAAATAACGAATTCGCATGCACTGCTAACTTTACAAGAAGATAGCAATGCACTCTTGAATTCCCAGAGAATATGTCATCCTAGAAATTTGCGCCCAGACTAGATGAATGCAGTTTTTTTGCACTTTTTCAATGAGCTATAATTGGCCGTACATTTCTTAATTTGCTGGAACTCGTTTATTTTTCAACTGAACCCTTGATTATTAAAAAAGTGCAAAAAAACTGCAAATTCCCAAGCTATTTCCAAAAGGCTAGAATTATACTGTATACATTAGCGCTGAGCTGACCTGCTATCTTCCGCTATAATTAGCCGTACATTTTTTTTATTTGAAAATTTTATTTATTTTTTTGCTGAACCCTAGCGCATTGAAAAAGTGAAAAAAAACTGCAAATATCTAGCCTGGGCGCAAATTTCTAGGATGACTTATTCTCTGTAAATTCGAGGGTGCATTGCCAAATTTTTTTTTACCGATACATAGCTTCCTCTATAAGAGAGCAAAAAATGATTCGATAGGGTATAACAAAAACCTTAATTTTTCATTTTAGCCATTCTTGAAAGTTACTTCGTTTTTACTTAATTAATTAGTAAGATTTTTCTGAAAAAATTGTTATATCTCTGTAATAAATCGACTTGTAGAAATCAAGGGCTTAAAATTATTGTTCTTATATCCTTTTAAGGTTTCGGAGAAATAATCGAGGAGATCTCTTGAGGTTGTTATGATGGTTTTTGTTTATCGTAATCGATTTTATGCCCTTTTACGGGTCAAAAATTTCTCATGCAAATTTTTAAATAGGCGTATTTTATAGAGTATAGTTCTAATTAGTTGTTCCATCGTTTTTATTTCCAACATATTTCAACAATATTTTTGTACCATACGGGTAAAAATTATAATTTTATTTTCAAAATAATTCCGTCATAGAGCATGAAAATAGCTTCTTTTCACATTTTAAATCATTCTAACATTTTGATTATTTTTTTTAGTTAAATAATTCCAGAAGAATGTTGTTGAGGAAGCTTTGTGCTGATTTGTTGGCAGCGGTTTTTTAATTTCTTTGACTGTTTTAGTTCACAAGAAAGCATGCACGTTTAAGTATAATACAATATTAATTGTTAAGTAATATATATTGTCAAACGGTTATACGGTGAACAAAATAAATAATTTCTCTTAAAATTATATTTTTCATACACACATATATCTTGTGGCCTAATCTTTTCCAGCATTAAAAATTCAGAAGAGATTCGAGATTCAAAATGTGATTCAAGTGGGATTCAAAAAAGATTTAAATACGAGCCGATCCGCGAATCGGTTTGCGCGATGGTTCTCTCCGATCACCAGATCAAACTTTCGCGGTGTCGTACCGCGGAAGGAACAAAAAAATCTACCCACCCCGAGTCCGAGGAGAACGCCCGCGTGGTCGTGGCGTTGGGCTGGGCGCTCGAGGCGCTCGAGGACAGCGACGGCTCGGCGGCCGGGACGGGACCGCTCGACGAGTAGGCCTCGTCCTCGGAGCTCGTGGCCGAGTCGTCGATGTAGCTGATGCCGCTGCTCGGCTCGAGGGGCGAGCTCGTCCGCACCAGGGGCGGCAGCGCGGCCGCGCTCGAGGGCGTGCCCGGTCTCAGCCACGTGCGCAGGTCCTGCAGCGGGGCTTGAAGGCACTTGAACAGTTTGCCGCTGGAAGGGCGGGAAAAGCAGAGAGTGAGTCG
>JAPYYV010016608.1:0-10447 GCA_030522625.1 Copidosoma aretas
AGAGTGTACCAACATAACAAAACCAAAAAATCGATAATCGAAAGTACGTTGGCCGCGAAATTTGAAAAGTCACCTTACTTTTTGAACACACCTCGTATATATGTAGGTATACACAGAACCTTAAACAATTTTTCTGCATTACATTTGGGTCCCCTTTTTGATTTGTCTTAGTATGCATGCTTTCATCTTAGCGAAAACTTATGATTTAAATCATAAAAATTTCCGTACAATCATGTTACTCCTAATAAGTCAAATAATCCACCATCAGAATTACGCTAACCGGATAAATCTTCGCTCTAATAACGACAAACCTTCAAGACATATACCATCTTTCAGGTTTAAAACTTCTAATAATATTCAATAAGTTCTTGCATTGGTTTAAAAATATTATATTAAGAAGCATCTTAAGATTTCTGCTTTCCTCGATGCCTGCTTTTAAGTGCAAATATTATGATTCTGACTATAAATACTTTATTATCATTTATTCATTCTAGCTTTAAAAACCCAGAAACGGAGATAGTACACTTGAATAAAATACCTTAACACGAACCATTTATACACATACCTTGTATATGATATTCACATTGTAAAAATGATTCCTGTTTATTCTTAAAATGAAATATATATTCATCTGTACGTGAATGCTATAGAAAGTACAAGTCTTTTTGTCATTTATCTCATTTTTTACGCATTTATTGAGGTTTTTTGTACACATTAAAACATTCATTTTAGTACTTGTGCACACTCGAAGCTCCAACACGGGGAGAGGTGTTCAGCCTGTCGAAGCGTGACGCGCTCTCTGATGTGAGAGACATACAGTATCACGGCTACGTGCACTGCTTGGCAGACTGGGGCAGACTGTGAGAGCACTCTTCGGCACGTCGTACAGATTGCACAGTGTGATCTTCACTGATGGAACAAAGCTGCACTTTTGTTATCAGCTCTAGGCGAGCCAACCACGCTCTACCAGTCTGCCAAGCAGTACACGCAGCCATGATACTGTGTCCTTCTCGAGAGAGGGCACGTGACGCTGCAACGGGCTAAACACTTCTCCTTGTGAACAAACAGCGCTGAGAGCATTACTAATGGAATCACAGTAATTACTGTAATACGCTGTAATTTAACATTTTTGTTTTTAACTTCCAAACTTTTTCCATCTTTTTTCTCAGATTTTTTTATCTTCTGTGTTGAATTTTAATTAAGTAATCATTACAATTCTTTAGTTTCTTTTAACAAGTAAAGTTATCGAATCAAATACTTTTTCCCCAATAACACCGTTATCATATCTTTGGTAACCAAGCAATTAGTTCCTAAATAAACCATATACTCATTTCGACTTTGCAAAGCTGGCATGCTCTACCTTTTTTTTCTAACCAATATTTACCAGCAAAACGTAAATCTTCATACCTAGTTCTAGCAATAAAATTAGTATTCCTCATTTCTACTTTACGGCTTAAGTATAAAAGTAGACCTAAAACCATCATATTATAACTTAATTAATAAAATAGATGATAAAACAGAAAACAATCTTGCCTTGCTTTTTTATTAATATGGATATACTTAACGAAGCTTATTCCGTTTGATAGCAAAGACAACGCACTTTAAGATTAATTTCACGAATCCTTACGGAATAAGTTTCTTGCCTGGTACCTCTCGAAGAATAAAATATCTGATAGCTATGCTGGTGTGCAAGTATCAGCGTCATTAGATAATGCCATACAGATATCATCGATTCATGAATTATACATATTTATAATATTTCTATAGAGATCGCTCAAACAACCTCTCTACCTTTGTTCCCTTGAGCACGTTGGCTGATTATAAACTTACACAAAGCCTTGCGAGGCAAAAACTTTGCATATCATGATTTTGATCTCGTGAATCACGAATAAAAATAGTGTAAAGTTTTCCATAGCAAGGCCAATTTATTATTATTTCGAGATTGGAGATACGTAGATTACTCAGTGTACTTCGTATTTAACGATATAGTCAAATTGTGCTTCTGCTTTGAAGAAGTACACTTTTTTCTTTGTCCAATAACCCAACCCAAACACTTTTTGAAAGCTCTTTTAAGCTCCTCATTATATGTCAACAACCTCTCCTATAAGACACTACAAGATAATTTGCTAAACAACAGCTTACCTTATCAAGTTACACTAAATTCGTTAGTTTCGCGTTGGCGTCTAAAGGGTTTTTAAACTGTCAAATCTCTTCATATTGTCACTTTAGTAAACTAGAGAGAAAATGTTTTTTTGTCAATTGATTTCAAGATTTGGAAAAATTCGTAAACCACTTGACGTCTTTTACTCACTGTTTCCCTTTCTACGACCGCAACATAAGCAAAAAGTCTTTTATAAAATAAGTTTTGAAAGTACATAAGCCATATCGTTGTTGAGTACACTTATAATGTATACATATTTATATTTAAACATTGAGTGAAATAAAATTTTCATTTACTCTTTTACGCTACCAGTAAGGTTAATAGATAATCTTTCTATTTATAAATATGAGACAGAAATGAACAAAGTGCTTAAGTTATCTAAGTACAAATCATTAAATATTTTGAGTGTACAGAAATCTTCATAAAATTTCTTAAAAATGAAGTCTTAGGCATGCTGACTTTTTAAAATAATTTATATAACGTGATATTATTACATAAAGTCATGAAAATTTGGCAATATCATATACTAGAAAAAACTGCGGTAGTGTCACTTAACTACGAAGAGACAGAACTATACAGATCCCAAAAATTTTTATTTTTAGTAAAATTTTTATATTGAATAAGTATTACTATCTGTTATCCCTTTAGCTTTGCGATCTTAAGCTACTTTTATATGGTACACAATGTACGACGTTAGTTCGGTCGGGCACATACTATGGTTGCTACGCTCCGTACTGCGTTTGCTCCCGCGTCAACTAATGATGGGTCGGCGCAAGAGTAAATGCAGTACGGACCGTAACAACTTTAGTAAGTGCCTGACCGAGGTAGCGTTTTGTGACACGTAGCACGCAACAGTATCTTCAGAGTTATCTCCGTGTAGGTACGGTAAACATCTAATAATAAACGAAATAAACAGAGAGAACAGAGAAATGGAAGATATTTTTGAGTAAACTAAAAAAATTTGCTTATGGTTATAGTGTAAACAATATTAAGTGACAAAAAAGAGAAATAGATTGATGTCCTTTCTTGTAGGCGAAAAATCTGCTGACTCCACTCTTTGATGTGATCTTAATTAAATGAAATAAAAGCTTCGATAAATATTCTCTGCATAGTTCCCTGAGAAGAGCATGGGTATTATGCCAAGATATTGAAGGATTGGTACATATTAAACAAGTCATGCTTCAACAACTAATTTTGTTTTAATCATTAATTTAATGCAACGACAAGAAAGCGATTGTCATGATGAAGCTCAGCTTCCTAATAGCTTTTATACATGGGATTTTAAATGAATTACCTTACATTACATCAAATCATCATTACAAATGCTTTAATAATTTTTTTAATAATAATAACTATCCTCCAATACGAGAAAAACTATTCCAATGAAAACATTGGATATAATATCTGGCTTCGAATGAAAGGAAAAAAGTGACGAATAAAAAAAACTTTTTTTGTAAAAAAGTATCATAAAAATAAATCATTTTTTTTTTAGACAACTTGTCAGAAATACGATATTTATTATAATTATTAATATTCCATACACAAAATTTATGAATCCTTTTTACATAACAGTTCCCTGCAGAATACTCCCGTACGTTTAATGCATCGCCAAAAAAACCCTAACGCTTACAGACCATGTACTATACTCACTTCAATTCTCTCATCACAAAGTTATTCTGTTGAATAACTTCTCCATTATCTCCTATGAATTAAACTTAAGTCTCCGACTACATACTTTGTCTCTACATTTCAATCTTGTCTCACTCCGTCACCTTAATTCTAAATTTACTAAATTTTTTCAAACTCTTTTCTAAATTTACATGGGCAGGTGATCAGATCACCTTTCAGTAGCTCTAGTATTTTATCTTTAACTTGTTCGTTCGTTCCCAATAGCCCGAATCCTTTTACTTCTTTAACCTATACATCGCTGATTTCGTTCTTTATTTCCCGGCATTTTAATACATGCTTCAATTTCTCCGGTTCTTTTTTACATGCTCTACACCTTTCGTCTGTATAGCCCATGTAACCTGTCCTTACATTAACGCACCATAATCTTGCCGAACTCTCTTTTATTTAACTCTTAAGTTGCCTGTATTGCAGTATCCCTCTATTCCTGAAACGTTTTTTATTTTTTTGTTGAAGTCGCATTACCTCAAATATTCAATTTCAGCCCAATTTTTTTTTTGCATTTCTTGGTCCTTTTATATTTGTATCCCTCTTTTCAGTCTCTTTTCTAGCTTGTTTATTTTATCATCATCGAATACACGTTTAATTAATGTATAATCTCCTATTCTTTCAAAAGCTGCTACTGATTAAAACGATTTATTTAGATTTTTCTCTTCGGCGCATCCCAGCTCCTCTTTTAAATAGACCCTAGGCTATCCCTCTTCTTTTATCTTTGCTACATGCATTATGTATTTTTCTGCCGTTCTCACGGTTTATATCTCCAAGCGTTTTCTGTTAGCCGCCATTCTACATACGTAGGCCAGTGTATTTCTGCTAATACCCAGAGCCATCTTAACAAACATTCCTTGTGCTATTTTTATTTTTTGCCACTTTTCCAATCCTTATATTTCTAGACCATAAATGCACCCGGTTTTAACTATAGTATCTGATAAGCACAATCTTTGGATCAGGCTTCTTATGTTAGCTCTCTTTCCAATTCCCCATACCGTTACTGCTAGCTTCTATTCTCCATATGTGGGCCGGTGTATTTTTGCTGATACCCAGAGCCATTTTCACAAATATTTTATGTACTTTTTCTATTTATTATGTTTACATCTATCCTATATTTTGTAGAATAGTTATGTAAGTCTTTCAGAAAATGTTTGTTTTTTTTTTAAAAATGTTACTTGCCTAACAAACGATCATTTGAAAATTTAAGACAGTGGATTTATAGTTTTCTTACTGTAACACCTCATATATTATTCTAAATCCACTTAGTTCACCAAGTTAGAATTCGGAAAATCAGCCCTGTCCGCATTTTATTAAGTCCATTGCTCCGCTGGACTTTCACAATCATACATCCACAAGTACTTAACGCTCAATAAAAATTTACTTTGTATTTAAACGTACCTCCTTAAATTTTAGCCTCAAAACTTATTAAACGATTCTAGATTATTTTCTTAATTTTTCAAAAATCAATAATTCGTAAAAACAGTGTTTTTCACGAATTGTGTACAAAACATGCATTTTTCTATACCTCAGAAAGCAAATACGGTAAAATAAAGGGCACCATCGTGAAACTGAGAAAAAAGTACGTAGAAATGGATGCAGCCTTCACCTCTGAGTAAATAATGTATAACTAAAGTTCTGGTAGTAGCATCAAAGAATGACTGCGCATGCGTGGCACGATGCTGGATACAGACGCTGAACTGCTGCATTCCGCGCTTAAATTTTCTGTTATTTCAAGAGTTGTTTATGACCAAAAAGTTAATCGAATGGAGTCGGAAAAAAATTCCTGCTATAAAGTATACATTCGAGAAGGTTCTGACCGAGTATGAAGTTATAAAAGTAATTAGGACAGACGCTACACAGAAAAAACTAAGAGTACCGTATCTGAGCTTCTATTGGTCAAACAACAAACTTTTTTTTTAATGCTTGAAAAAATCAGCGCAATCAAATGCAATTTATTGCAAATCTCTAAGTTTACGATTGGCAAAAACACGGTCCTTAGTTACGGGTTTGATTGAAATAACTTTTTTAATTGTTTAGTTAAAAATCTGAATTTTTGAGAGATCAAAGATACTGTTTGTACCTATCGATTCCAGTAAAGCAGGTTGCGATTTGTTTTGATAGACTACCTGTAAAGACAATATAAATTTCAACTTAACAATTTTGCAATAGGCCGCCATTTTAAAATATCGGTATTGGACGTAGCGCACATTGTCCAACATACAAAAGTCTACAACCTACCCAATTTTCATCAAATTCAAGGCACATTAAGTATTCCTTTACATCGTTTTTATTTTTTGCCTTTTTCGGCTTTTTTGCTTGTTTAACCGATAAAAAAAATCTTGTTCTTTGTTATTACTCAATCCTTATGCAGAATCATCACCTACACAACTTTTACTCGAAACATTTTTTTCTAGGAACGATACTTTTCGTTATATTCAACAAAAACCGAAAAAAAGCAAAAAAAAAAATTATTTTACAATAAAAAACAACTTTCCCAACCTTGCTCAATGTCAAGACTTCAAGATGTCGTTGTTTGTATTTTTTTTTTTTTTTTTAATTTCATATTTTCTCTTTTGTTATACTCTTCCACGCTCGGCACCTCTGAAATTTATCTGTTCCATCATCATAGCCTATTGGTTGTTTCACTAACACTTCTGATTTTACATAGCCGTTAAAAATGCTGTTACTACATCTACTTAAATAATCATTAACTTATTTTGACAACGATAAGATAATAATTATTTTAAAGTTGTAATTCTAGCAACTGGTGAGTACAAATCTTCCAGTAAGTAGTTCAGCTTGTTGATAACTTCTCACAACAAGTCTCGATTTTTTGTTATTTTCAATCTAATATTTTTTTATTGTTGTATTTTTATGTATATAATTCTGTTCATTTTCATTTTTTTTTTAAGTCAACGATTCATTTCTCTGTTCATAGTCTCTTTTCGTAAATAATTTTCATCGTAGTTTATTACTTCTATATATAACGTTAAAGGGCTATTAGCGCTTGCAACATGTACATCAATATTAGATGAATTTACAGGACTTGCATTATATTATTCAGGCCTTCCTTTTACGGTTTAGACTGTCTTACAAATGTCCGATCATTTGATGTTTCATTAAATTTTATTGAAGTCACTCTATTTTCATTGTTTTTAATTAATTAATCCATTTTTTAATTTTTTTCCATGACTTTGTCATTCTCGTTTATTACAAAGTTTTGTCTTTTATGTAAATTCTTCTTATCTTCAAAATTTGCATAATCAGCATATTCGGTATTTTCATAACCACTATACCCAATTAGGTTTTCATCTTTTTCAATCATGTCAACATGCCTAGCTCTGGCTATTTTATTATCCATCAAAACTTTATTTTCAACGTTATCATATCCATACGAAATCCCTGCATCAGCTTTTCAATCCTATTTAGTGTTTCTTTTTATATCTGACATTCTTATAACAACTTTAATTCCATATAATCACAAATTACTTATATCAGCTTTCTTTACAAAGAAAATTTTATAAGGTGCTTTATTTCAATATTATTAGAAATCAATAATAAAAATATATTTATATCGGTCTTACAGTCAAATTAATGAATAAATATAAATAAATATAACAATTAATGAAAAGGGCAATCAGATTGCCCTTGTTTACAATCACCCCCGTAGATAACTGTAAAAAACTGTAACCGAGTACGTCTGCACTTCGAAGATGCACAAATATTATATTATTTCTTCTTTCGTAGCTAAGTCTGTTTACGTTGTATTTATACCTTTTAAAAACCAATATTTGTATTTTAACTCATTAAGGAGGTTCCATAGTCAGAAGAAGCTATATTCTAGAATTATTTATAAAGTAAATTGTGCAGATCTAAAAACATAACGATCATTTTAATATTACACGAGGGTGATCTTTGTGTTAAAAATTTTATTTTTTTCTTTATTTTTCATTTAGCATTCCAAAATATTGTCACGTATAAAAACACCTTAATTAATCTTGGGAAATTTTTAATTTTTTATTCGAATTTAATTTACCAAGGCTTGTTTTATTCTTTGAATGATTTGAGATAGGGTTAACGTGAAAATTTTTTTGAAATAATTAACGTATCCAAAGTCACGTGTTGTTTGTACGGAAACTGGTAAAAACTTACATTTTCGTATGAACAATTGCTTGTAACTTTGGACACATTGATTATTTTGAAAAATTTGTCACGTTAACCCTATCTCAAACCATTTAAAGAATAAAACAAGCCTTGGTAAATTAAATTCGAATTAAAATTAAAAATTTCCCATTAGATTAATTAAGGTATTTTTATACGTGACAATATTTTGGAATGCTAAATGAAAAATAAAAATAAAAATTTTTTTAACACAAAATCACCCTCGTGTAATATGTTAAAATGATCTTTATGTTACTACATTTGCACAATTTACTTTATAAATAATTCTAGAATATAGCTTCTTGTGACTATGGAACCTCCGTAAGTTTTCATTTTTGCTTACTAAAGTTTCCGTTTTTGTTTATCTTCACTTGATACACTTTTTTGATGTAACCATGATATGCTACCAGGTTAAAAGGAAGGGTTTAGATGGTTTGACTTTAATATCTATTTATTACTTATTACACATTCACACTACTGTGAGCAGTAACACATTGTCTGAACGTCAGGGTTGGCAGCGAGTCACTATTATCACTATTCATTACTGTTTTAAAATCGTAACACTATTTATACTATTTTTAAAACAGGGGAACTATTGCCCTTATTTTAGAGCTCACAAACATTAAAAGAACTGAGAGAGTTCATCTCCTGGGCACAACAAGTGACTGAGCCTAGTAGTTATAACTGCATCTACTGGGAAAGTTTTATTTTTTAGCCCGTCGATAAACTTGCTATCGTGTTCTTATGTTCTTGTGCTAAAATGTCCTTTAAAACATAGAACAATGTGATACAGCATTGCCGTAAGCAGTAAGGAAAAGTTTTTCATCAGTGTAAAATTTGAGAATGGCAACCGAGCCTGAAAACCGCTGTTGACCTGTCTTGTATTTAATTATTGTTATTATTATCGCAATATTTTAAAGCTGACTTTTGGCTTGAACTTATACAGTTATCAAGATTGCTCTGTTACAAGAGTTTGAAGTGCTAAAAGTAGATAGAAAGAAATGGTAATAGTCATGATTGAGTAAGATTTTGAAGTTTACCATAAGAGAAGGTAACGTTGGGACGTTGGTATTCTTTTTTTTCTGGAACCTATTGGGACGGTTTAAACTTTGTGTCAGAACTTTTGTGTCGTAAAAAACGAGTGATTTATTGATATGTAGCGCTTTGAGCGACGGTGGTCAGTTCGGGTTTTGCCGAATCACAAACTCACCGCCTTTTTCTTTTTATTCCCTAAAGCCACCCTAACTCTCCTTTAATATTTTACCTTTCTCTACCTATTATTTTACTCTTTCAGCGATTATAATTGATAATATCTTGTATACTTCATTTAACAACGCAACTCCCCTGTAGTTATTAACATCCTCCTACTCTTTCTCTGCCTTTTGAATTGGATAGATCCTTGCTATTTGCCACCCTTTAATAATTTGTGTTTCTGTTCATAACCATTAAGTATGTTTGTTACTTCAATCATCTAAATCATGGGCAGATTTTTAGAATACTTCCCCAAAATTCGGTTGTTTTTGACGGCTTTTCTGTTTTTTAATATTTTTTGGACTTTCTGTAATAAAACAATCGATTTACCCTTGTAAAAATCCTTTCAGACTTTGCTGTTGATTCATATACTTCTTTTTTCGATTTCCGTATAACATGACTCACTGTTGTCTCATAACAATTTGAAAATCATTCTCTTATGCCTCTTTCCTTATGTCCATTCCCCTCTTCATAGATTGAATTTTTTCATTGCTTTCCGAAACTCCGTAAAATTTTTACTTTCCGCTCTGTTGCTCAATTTTTCATCGGCTTTTTCAATTTTTTCTTTTCTCATATTTTCTTTTAATCTTTTTTTTTGGCTTGAATTCTATTTTTTTAACTCTTTCTTTGATTTTTTTACCAATCTTTTAGTTTACCTGTAATCTTACTTTTCTGCTGATAAATTCTAAAATTATCTTAATCAATTTGCAATTATTTCTCTCTTTTGATCTTATCATTTTAAGTTCCTCTGTTACCTGTGTAATTACATTATATAACCTGTCCCACTATTGTGTGATATTTATTTACCCTGAGTTAATTATTTGATCCCAAATATCGTTTATCTTCTCTAGTCTTTTTTCATACTCATTTTTTTTTTAATTTTCTTTCGTATATTATGATTTTTTCACAATCCCCCAACTTAGTTACTTGTTTCCCTTATTGTATAAAATTGCTGCAATTTTATAAGTCGTCGGTACATGATCAGATCAGGTTACCACTTTTAAATTTTTAACAGCACTACAGCCCTCCATTTATACCTCCCATTTTAAATTATGACTGATGCCTCCCGCTCTTCTACATAACTATCTACACGGAGAGAACTCTGCGGCACGTATTGTATGCCGACGAGTTGCCCAACACCAGCTCGGCCGCCCGCAGGCAAGCGCAGCGTGCATGTATACTACAGTTGCTCCGCCT
>JAPYYV010016622.1:0-34158 GCA_030522625.1 Copidosoma aretas
ATATGTAGGAATTACGTCACGGGCGCGCGTGGCCTATTACACTTTGTACACGAGGCACATCCGGTTAGGGCTGCTCCTGCTGCTGATTGACTCGGCGCCAAGCGCTCGCCGCCGCTGCCGCCGCTATATCGTGTACCTACTTGCTGCCCGGGTTTTCGGGCCGGGCTCCTATACATGTATAAGAAAGTGTTACATTCGGCGCGGTCAGATGAGAGACACGGGATCAGGCGGTTGGACGCCGCGGCGCGCCGCACCGCGTGGTTGAACGCCCGCATCCACTTGGGCGATGGCTGATCTATTATTTTATACACACTTATTGCGCACACGCGTCAGCGCGCGTGCAGCGCTCGTATCTTATAAATATATATATATATACTTATTTATGGTATGTACGGTATGTACTTTGTACCTATATGACCCGCAAGTACCCACATGCAGTACTTACATGGATATCTATGCATGTATTTTTACGATCATTGATCTTGATACTGACGGACGTGTGCTCGACGCCACTCGTTCATACTGCAGCATCATCCATACACTTTTAGGCTCAATTATATCATACTTGCACCGAGTATCGGAAAATGATTGCCGTGAAGAGGCACTAATGGGCTGATGAGGAAATGTGGTCTCGAGTCTGCATATTTTTTTTTAAATCGTTGATCGTATTACAACTTTTTTAAAGATTTCTTCACGCCCATATCACTGGGCACGCTGTATCCAGTTACGAAAAGCGCTTGAATTTTGTGCAGCAGCATTGATGGTCGAGGACACGAAACGCCGAGGAAAATTAGCTTACTTGAATCGCGGATTGTTTTTTAAACATGTTTGAAAAATTCTTGGATCGAATTGATCATTTACTTTTGAAACATATACGTTTTTTTTTGTAACGAAATCATCATCACTCAACGAAACGTTGTGGCCAGAGATTTTTGATCCGATGCGACGGCTGTCTTAGTGCTGCATTAAACATTAATACATAATGGTAGTTTTCGTACGAGATTGTAAAGGCTTTAATTTGCGAACCGAGAGGTTTCGTAACGAGGTTCGCAAAGAAGCTACGAATGCTATTTTTCCTACCGAGGGTGTACCAGGGTTCCAAAAAGAAACGAGGTAGGAAAATTAAATTACTAACCAGCAAATCGCAGCCCTGGTCTTCACTACTTAAATCCATTATAATATACATACAACTAATCAAACCTATGAAACAAATTGTTATCACGTGATTAAAAAAAAAATGTCAAAACGACTGCAGGCCACAGTGGGTGATGGTTATCTTGGGTATGTAGAAGCTATTGCCTGCAATACGCCATAGGGATGATATATATAGAGCGCATGAGCCTCGGGCGCACACGTTTGTCCCGCTCTGCTTTTCTAAAGAAAATGTTAACGTTCAAGGGCTACCGCTTGCACAGGCATAACGTAAAGTACGTGCGTACACGTATCCACACAGAGGCCAATCTCTGATATTTAGGGTACACGTACATCCTTGCTAGAGTTTGACTATCAGAAAAGTTCCCCTCCACCCCCTATGATGTACCTTTGACGACATAACATTTGAATCCGCCAGGAGCAGCCACGAGCTGCATGTCCCGGAAATTTATCCAAGCGGTGCGATACAGATGAGGAGCCGTTCATACGCATTTACCAGAGAACCTTTGATATGCTGACGGGGAAAATTATCAATTCAAATGAGCCGAGAATCGAAAGAGAGAGAGAGAGAGAGAGAGAGAGGCGAGGACGCCGCTCGGCGAAACTGCGTTTGATCTGCTGCGCTTTCTCCTTCCCTTCCCCCGTCGTCGCCCCGGGCGCGCTCTCGGCCGCCAACCTTCGGGTAACCTTTTCTCGCTCCTCGGAGAATTCGATTCGATTGAGCGCGAGGTCGGGCGATTCCTGATACGTGGGCGTAACTATACTACATCGCTCGTATAGGTGGTTATATGTATAGACGAGTATAATAAGCATACTCCTCAGCTTAGGCTGATATCAAGCTTTTTTTCTTTCTTTTTGTTCTCCGGGAGGAATCGAGAAACTGCTTCTATATCGTACTTTAATGTCGCTACGGCAATCAATCGAAGGTTTTCGTGGGATTGTACTTTATTCGAGAGACATGCGTGGTACAACCACGATTGGCTGTCACTGAAGACTATCACATCGTAACAATATAATGACGGTGCACGAAATATTATTAATCAAATGGGAGGAGTGAATGTTTTCGTTGTATTGTATCGTCGGAGTAGCAAAATCACAATGTATCGTATAGTCAAAGTTTAAGATGACCCGGCATAGTGTCCGCATCTAGAGTAAAATCCTTTAAATAAAAAAAAAAAAAAAACGGCGTACATGCAGCCTGCACTCACCAACTCACTGTGCCGCAGTTATTGGCCACTGCTGTAGTTATACGCACAGTAGTCTAAAATTTACTCATACATTTGTATGTATTATAAATCGCAAAGAGGTACTACACGAGGGTGTTACAAAAGTATCTAAACCAGACGTCGATCGATGCTGAATCCCAAAAGACAACGTTCAGGCGAAGGATTTTTCACCGTAGAGTAAATCGTATCATTAACTTGTAAGATAGGGTACTTTTATAAGATCCGCGTGGATCTTTTACCCGAACAATCTCGGATCGAGCTCCGTATACATGTATATACTATACAATGCAAAGGGTGTACAGTAATGCCTTGACAACGCAGAGCGAGACTTAACAGTGTTGGGTATGTAGGTACGTATAACAGCGGCCGCGCACCTGCTCCACTAAAAGCTTCGACCCTCTATTATACTGCACGCTGCATGGCACTGGAGCACTTTTGGGGGGTACGTATACGTTATATACTTATACATGTAATATGCGTACGAGTGTGTGGGCGTCTGTGATTATACGTAAAATTGATCTTTTATCGTTATCCTTGTGTGCATACTTTGTAATCTGGATCGGTGAAACAAAAAATAGTATAATCGTGTCGCAGCCCTCACTTGCCACTAAATTGAGCCGTGGCATGATTATGATCCTATGATATGATTAGTGTATCCAAGACAGAGTCGATGTATCTGCTGCCACTGCTGTTTCTGACTGACTCATTGCATACTATACTATACGACAATATAGCGTTAATCGCGACGCTACTTCAGTTAATTTCAGTATCTCTTTGGCTCATCCATACATAGTCGTACACTCGTATACGCTCTGCACTCGCTCGTATAAGCTTCGTATAATTCGTATAAGCTTTGCCACGGGACGCTGAACAACGACGACGTGTTATATATCCACAAATAGTGGGTCCCTCCTTGCAGATCGCGACTGAGGCACGTAGAACTTGTTTTTCACGCGCGTACTTGAATATTACAACATTGCAAGTGCGAATAGGAATCAGTGACAGCGAGTAGCTAGCGAGGAATCAAAATGATCGAATTACAGGTGCGGGGAGTAAAGCAGCAGCGCGTGAGACGTGTATACATATATATACGTAAAAGCCGAGCCCCGTATTGGGGAAGCCATCGCAAGCGACCCGCCCACATCCACCGAGCACTCTAGCGCACTCCTCCCCCCCCCCCCCCCCCCCCCCCCCCCCCCCCCCCCCCCCCCCCCCCCCCCCCCCCCCCCCCCCCCCCCCCCCCCCCCCCCCCCCCTGCGTTACACGCGCGCTCGTTCCTCCGCTCGCTGGCACCCGTGCCTCTAATTAGTTTATCTAATCAACTCTGCTTTTACGCACATGCGTCTACACGATATTTATACAAACAATACGTATAAACAATGAGCCCGACGATTATTCCCACGGTCCTTGGCTTCTGATGCTTGCTCTCGAGGGGCCTCGACGTATCAGACCGCGGTAATCGTACGTTACGTACGTTTCATGTGTTTCGACGCACCTATATATTTATACAGTCTTCGTATGATTACTTATATTACATTTTTTATCTCGAGCTTTCGAAGCCCATGATAGAATATAATTGTCACACCCCCCGGCAGTAGGCTCAATTATTTCAAAGCTGTACATCATACCGAAGCTCAATGAGCATGTATTGTATTTATTACGAGCATTGGTATATTTATATATATATATATATATATATACGTTGGACTTTAGTACCGTGGGTGTAATATTATTCCAAAGTCCCGCGGATTTCTGTAATCGCCACCACCACCGCCGAGTATAATTTTAATGCCCCGGAGAAAAATCGAGACAGCAGCGCCCGCGATCCATCTTCGGTCGCCGCACGAAGAACATAAAGTACAATTAGCCGAGTAGCACTACACCGCGGTGTCCCTGCGGTCTCTCGAGGAAAGAGACGCGGCGTTAATGCATTAGCCAAATATTTCAGGATGAATTTGCATCAGTTACCGCGATGAGATACATGCTGCAGGTGTATAATATAAATATGCTGTACTTGTACACAAGGCATGGAATACTTATTATTAGTAAGTACTTGTAATTGTATTGGCCATCCGAGACTTTTCCCAGAGAGGAGTGCATCGGGCGGCGTCGCGATGCAGGATTCGGCGCCCTCGTCCCCCCTCTTTTTCATTCGATTACGGCCAATGAAGACGGCGTGGAAACGTTTTGGCTTCTGAGACTGCGCGCGTCGCTGTTTGCTCTGGCCGGCGCGTTCGCGGTGACTCACGAAACGTACCCACATTCTCATCGCGGTGCACAAACACAATGACACAGACGTCGCCGCTCCCGTTGATTGTACGGAGGGACGATAGTTGTTGCGACATAATATTATGTATACTTGCTCGATTTTACGAACCATACATCATATTGTGCATACGACTATATACTTGTAAGTACCAACAGCAGTTTATAGATCGATCGGTGATGCTTGTGATTTATTAATTCAACGCGCGGCCCACGAGACCCTGCCGAGTATTCGTCGTCGCGATTGACGCGCGCGAACTGCGCCTGTCGACAATTATTATGGGACGATGGGGGCAGAGAGGGAGAGCGCTCGTCCCAAATCTCTTGGAACAATTCGTTTGCGCGCCACGCTGATCATTATATAATAATTACGTTCAGTACTGATCGTACACGGGATCGGTGGTAAATCACTGGCTGCGTGATTATTGTACATACAGTGTATCTATTTTTCCAACGCCCGAGCTGAGAGTAACTTACTTGCCTGTACTGCTGTTTTTTTCCGAGAAATGAAATTGCAGCGCAGAGGGGAGAGAAAGGGATCAACCATTCGCAGTGGAACGGCGATGGATGGGAGAAAGAGGGTAAGCACCTCGACCCCCCCCCAAGCGGAAAATTATCCCCACGGGCGCCCTGGGCCGACCCGACGCGGCAGCCGTCAACGAAAAAAAGCACAGCGCGCAGAGGCCCGGGTAATAATAAGCCCGGTAATTCGCCACTTTCGCCTATCGCGAGGGCTCTTTATCGCGCGCCTGTACCACCCTCCCCCTTGTACTTACTCTTTGGACCGTCTTTTCTTTCCGCCCTCAGCTCTCGCTCCTCCAATGTGCAATTAAAAAGTGCGGCGGTGCGCGCATCTGGCCGGAGAGAATCGAGAGGGAGTCGGGCTCTGGGAAAAAGGGCCGCCGCGGCGTGGCAGCTATGTATAGCGGCTCTGATTACAAGCCGCGTGACGACGACGACGAGTCCTGCAGGGAAAATCTCCTTCCCAGCAATTATCTGCTTGTATATTTACATACCTAAATGTGGCGCTTGCGAAATTAAACACAAGAAGAACCGGAGTCTCTCTCCGCTCGAGGTACGAGGATTCAATTGACGAAATAACTTGTACGCGTAGTATCAGAGTAGTACAGTTGCATTGTTGACAAAATAACACACACCTACCACTGTTCCAATAGATTATCGGTTCAACCATCGTTACCATGGGATGAAAAAAAAAAAAAAAAAAACATATTCTGGTACTCATGGAAGGTGCATTTGGATGACTGATGATGCCGTGGGGTTGTTATTATTTGCGCCTAGATGTGGGTAAGCGTGCGTTTTAGCCAGAGGAGCGTAAAAGCGTGTGCGTATTAGTATTGGACGAGTGAAGGGGAATACTGCGTGCACATGTGAAATGCTTAATACCCAAGTATATAGTCGAGGAGTAAAACTATACGGAGCAACGGAGCTGTTCTGACTTGGGCGCGAAATTGCAAGAGAGAAAACGGAACCGCATGTAAATAAGTAAGTAAGTAAGTAATGTGTGTACGCGTGGACTCTACACACCGTCAGGCGAGTCCGTCGCCAGATGTTTCGTAAGTGAATCCCCGTTCGGCAGTGCTAAATGTCACACGCTATATTTAAACGAATTTACATTTTATACATACATTGCATAACATTTTATTATGCTGGCAAGGATTTAATATTATCATACTTGTATAAAATGTGTGGTGTCACTCAGGCTGAAGTATTTTTACATTTTGCTTCAACGTTTGATAGTCTCTTAACAACTTAATTATTTAGTACAGAAACAAATGTAACGTGCATTTAATTATTGTTATTACAAATAGAAAAAAATGAAATGACGAATGTTTTTTTCCGAACCCAATAATTTACAAAGCAGCATTGACGAGATATGTTTCATATTTTTAGATTCATTACTGATGTCTGGAGTCTGGAGTTATTTAAAACGGTGAATCATTTTTCGTCACTCTGAATCTATTTGCTGGTACATGGCTAGTTTTTAAATCAATCTATTTTTTTCTTTTATCAATCAATTTAAGATCGAGATATTTTATTCTTATTCGAGTCTGGTGTAATTCATAGGTTCCATCGACTGACAACGTCGACATAGATGAACAATTTTAAATAGGTCTTCATATTTCTTGAGTTGTGAATCAGGAGAAATGACTGACGACCTAATTTTCCTAATTGAATTCAAAGATTTAAGCCAACAAAAGGTTTAATTAAAAAGAAGACACAAAATTGAAGTTTGTAAAGACCGTATGAAATATTTAAAATAACTTTGTAATGCTCACTTGTTTTTTTCTCAGAAGCTTACCGTATTCAAGTGTCTGACTCGAGTAGGAAATCGGGTCTAAAAGATCAATTGTCACCCGACAGAAGGTGAACTACTTGTGATCAGATGTGTAGAAGCAACAAAAAAAAGAAGAAAAAAAAAAATACTGCAAGGTACATAAAAGTATGCGAAAAAAGGTGCATAAATGTACCCAAATTAAATTTTTGTTCCTTATCTAACCTAAATTTTTCATGCCGATTTTACAAAATTTTAAATGACAAGACTTGGTTTTATCACTATTTTAGAATGTATCAGTAGGTATTTTCAGTATATCTGAATCATCTAATGAAAACAAAGGTAAATGAAATATAAATGCTATTGTAGGAAAACATTAAATTCCTTCAATCTTAACTAGACCTACAGATCACAAGAATCCCAATTAAGTTAAAAATTTGGGAACTGGAATAAGTCACACTAACAATAATAATAATAATACTAATACTAATAGTAATGATGATTATATACACGACAGGTTGACAGCTTTTTTGTAAGTACGTTTGCCCTTCTCAATGTGAACATTGATAAAAAAAACTCTTCTTTGCCGTTACTGCAGTGCTTAATCACATTTTGTTTTTGTTTTTAAAATAACATAATAGCACGATAACATAAGAAGACAATGGCAAGTTTATCACCAGGCTGAAAAATAAAACGTTTTTTAGTAGGTGCAGTTGTTACAGTGCCCAAGAGATTCACTCCCCTTAAGTCTCTTAACTGTTTCAAATAGTAAAAAAAGTGTCATGGTTTAAAAATAGTGAAAAATAGTGATAATATCGTGAATCGCTACCAACCCTGCGACTCGTGCATCTATCCCATACTGGGTACTATTTGCAAGGCACAGCGATCGTACGTCTCAAGCACATTATACACCCTGGCTGGTATCGGGGTTGAGGGAACGATCTCTTCCATTGACCATCCATACCTCACCGTGTGATGACTGTTAAAAAACCGATAGTGAACTTACTGATGCCTTTTAAAATCATAAATTTACTGCGAAGCAAAAATTAAAAGTGAAAGTTGGGGGATCGGTGCGTACCAAGCGCAAAGGGTGGAGTTTTCTGTTGATATCACCAATGCGTGCTCGCGGGGTTTGATAACTGTATAGTGGAGGAAATACATAGTAGTTTTCATTTAGATTTTAATTCTCCCAACCTCTGTCATCCGCACAATCGACAACGGCACCGGGACAAGGGAATGGACTGGTATCGGCGAAAAAGGGGTCCGGCATCAGTCTTAGAGACGGAAACTGTGCGTGTAACCTATACTTGTGTAGGTACAACAAAGGCAAGCAACGATACAAGCACCGGCCGGGCTCACGCTCATAATGTACAGCTCGTAGGCCCAATTAGCGGAGGTCCGAGTCCGAGCGGTGCGGATGAAGTAGCGGTCAGTCGGGGCGCGAACATGTAAACGCGCTGTTTTCCTAATGCGCCGAGACCTGCACGCCGGGTATTAAAGCCAGCCCCCCCCCCGCCCCCCCCCCCCCGCGTCACCCATGCAGACACGCTTGCGAAAATGTAGTGTGTATACGTATGACTCGATAGGTACGACGCGACTGTTGCGAGGCCATCGCGGGATAAAGGATTGTGGTGGTGGTTGGCTGGACGGCCGAGCGAATGGGTGCAGGACGAAAGAGGTGGGAATCATAACGACGCGTGTCCGCTGCTGCTGCTGCTCATCTGAACTTGTTGTTGTTGTTGTTGTTGTTGTTATACCTACTGTACTCCCGGGCGGGCGCAGCGGGACGATTCAATTATCGAAGCTACATCGTTCACGGTTATGATAATTATTATTATTACTATTATCATCATCCGCAGAGACGAAATTTCATCTCCCTCTCGCCCCTTCGCGCGCAATATTTTCGACCGTCAATCAGCTTCAACGGAGTAGATCCAAGTGGTGTATACACCATCACGCGATTTTTTTCAATTCACACCTCTAAAAGAGCATCACCGCGGCGTGAATCAAATTTCATGATACGCATAATAACGCTGAGCGGAAAATCAATGAGTTGGCCGATCGATGGATCTTCGGTGAGGGTACTATAGTGTATAATACAGTTATTAAGTATATAGGTGTATATGATAATGGGTCGATCGTTTGCGCGTGGTGACACAAAAACACAGATACGTGTATAATACGCTCGCATGTCCACATTATACATATATCTGTACATGATAATAATAATAATAATAATAATAATAATAATAATAATAATACATAAGCCCGCTTGCTGCTTATCTGCAGATGTAAATCACACGAGCTCCCGTCAATTAGGGCCTCTGACTAATTGAAGACCTTCCGTGCAGTGTGCAGCAGTCAGATTTCGAGAGCATCAGCTGTGGGCGTGTTTCCACCTCGGGGGACCGACCGACCGACCGACCGACGACGACGACGTGGACGACGAGGCCGCCGCGCCCCGTGTCCCTGCAGCCGGCTCGCTATTCCCAGGGGCGAAGCGTGACTTTTCACGCAGCTCGTCCATCCTCTGATGCCGCTGCTGTTCCCTCCACGTACCTACCTTCCCATATACTTATACTCGTACCGTCGGACACGGAAAGACGCCCGTCGCTGCTCACGCGCACCCACTTATATATATATATATATAGATACATGCGACTCCAGGGGAGCTAGTCCAGCAAAGGCCTCCGTGTATAAATATCCTCGGGCGAACTGCCAGCCGACACGCCATACGTATTATCCACCTCGTATTATTTATACTTGTACCTATAGCCGGCATTCGCAGACTTGGTCAAATTCGACGCGACTCCTTCCGAGGGAAATAAAAAGCACACGCGCCCAGCTCATGCTGCACAAGGTGGACGTACTTATCTAATACTTACTTGGCTGTACAGTGCTCACTGCTTTTCCTCCCTCGGGTGCGATGTACCCGCGCATCCTTTTCATTTCTTCTTCTTCGCTCCAACCGAGTTCGCGAAGGAAAAACGGCTGTCGCCCAAAGGTGGCCGGTAATTACTCCTCGCGCAGGCAACGAGCCTTATCACGATATTTTCGAGGTACAAGCTTCGTCTCTTTCGACTTTTCATCGATATGGTGTGCCGATACCCTTCTATATACTCATTATGCCGCCTATTAACAGTAATATTTAGCTCGACGGTTCGACAGTGTAGGATATAATATGTATGCGCTGTCGTCGTCGTACGCCGCGCCGTAGGAGTACTTGTTACTTATTTTAATACCAGCTCGTATTTCATTACTCTGATAGAAGCCGAGCCTATCTATATACATAATACATACGCACATCATATTGTGTAATTTGATGTAATAAAAGTGTTTCGTCTGATTATACCAGTGTTATTATTTAATTAACCATCAACATTCTCCCGAGTAGGCACGGATGAAAAAAAAACAAAAAAAACAAAAACCAACATCGTCTCGTGATTAAATTCTTACGTTTCGTTGCGGACTGTACTAAAATTGCTGTATCAGTCCCACATCTCTGCTGCTGTGACATACTTTTGCTCACTCCCGATGATTTTTCCAACTGGAATGTCATTTACTTAATTGCAATCTACGTGGCACCTTTTTATGGCAACACAGATATCATACAACTTATAAAAATGACATGATGTATATATATTACATGTATTGATGAGTGGAAAAATAAGAATGGCACACTCGATTATCCTTGATTGTAAATTCCATTAGAGCTGTATAACACAAATGGGCAACACTTTTTTTTTTTTTTTTTTTCCGTCGATAAATCCTCCCGCCGACCGACCGATCTTTCCCGCCCCGCCATCTCCAGAGAATTTCGAGGCAGCCAGGATAGCCGTGGACTTTGATTTATCTTCTTACCGCACGCAACGAGCCGCAGGGACGCTCGGCTGCAGCCGGAATGAAATTTCAATGATACCGCTATACCAGAGCCAGCGCATTTTATGTACACACGTAATTAACGTTGCCAGTGGGGGTCGAAAGTACTACAACTGATACCAATCGTCAAGATCGTGGCTTATTATCGTGGACGTAAGCAGCAGCAGGACAACTCGTGTATAATCTTTCTGTACTCTTCGCATCGTATACGATCACTTACGAAAATTGTGCCTTACGCAAGATTCGAGATGGGCGATGCAAGTACACCTGGTGGCCCCGAAAGAAAATACGCAGTCGCCGCACGCGTCCGGTGCAGGGAGAGTGACCGCGATCCTCCTCGGGACACCGCTGCAGCCAACGCGCGCTGCCATCGCATCAGGTACAATACACCCGCACACCTCTGGGTCCAGAGGTCGAACCAACCGCGCCGAGGGGCCGACGCTCGAATGAATGTTTAATCTCGCCCGACCGTGTCCTGCCCCTCCTCTTCCTCCGCACCCGTCGTCAATTTCGGCCCCCCCCCCCCCCCCCCCCCCCCCCCCCCCCCCCCCGCCCGGCGCGGGCGCGTGCGGGCTCTCCCCGCCCTCTCGCTCCCTCCCCCCCCCCCCCCCCCCCGCGGCCGGCCCCGAATGGGATCGCGCCGATGCTTATACGCAGCCATGCACGTATTATTATAATGTATCTATGTATACATACATATACACGCGTTGAGCTCCACCAGAGAAATGAGAGGAGGAGCGAACGGCGGGATGGAAGGGGGTATAGGTGTATGGTAATACAGCTTCGCGGGCCGAGCCGAGCAGTGAAAAAGCAATTGAGCCAGCCAGCCAGTGGAGCTTTAGTTTTTGCCCCCCTCCGATCTCTTTTCCACGACGAGTACGACGACGCCGCTGTAATAAACGGGAACGTACGTAGGCGTATATATACATACGTTTGTACCAGATCCATGCACACGCATATGTTACAGGTAGATACGGAGAGCGAATCAGAGAGGATGATGATGATATGGGGTATACCGCGTCGAAAAGAAAAAAACAAGGCTGGCTAGCTACAGTAGCTGCGTTTGTATATATGTATACCTGTGATGCATCAGGTATCGTGGCAGCGATTGAACTTGCGATGAAATGTTCCAACATTAATCCGATGTGTTTAATAATTTGGCATTTGCGCATCGGTACAGGCTCAGAACTGCGATGGGCGCCTCGATCGATTCGTTCGATAATCGAGCGTATAGAGCGCACCGCTACGAGCGAATGGTCAGACGGACAAATGAAAACGAGGATTAGTCGGGGGTCGGGGGATGAGAACGACCGAGGTAACGAGTGCATGCATCGTTGAGTGAAAAATGAAAAGAAGAATCTACAAGGGAGAAAATAAAATTCAGAGCTGTACCGAGGGCCCAATCCAATCCCGAGTCGGAGGAGTGTGCAGTTACAGCAGCCGTACGGTATATAAGGGACTAAAGCGAAGTAAAAGAGAATCCTGGCCGACGAAAATGGGAAGACTATATGGCGAACATATACATATATGTGTATAAGGGGACTGTACAGGGATAGGGAGGAGGAGAAGAGAGGAGGGAGCGAGTAAAGTAGGGTGCGCCGGGAGAGGAGGCAAAAAAGACGCAAAGAGACCACGTGTACGGATCATGGGGAGGGAAAATGTGTGTACGCGTGTGGGTGTATAGATCTGTACATCTATATTATGTATATACATATATAGGAGAAAATGAGCGAGGTAGGAGGAAAGAGAAGTAGGTGGGCTGCTGCAGTGGCGAAGAAAAAGGAAGTAAAGCTGCAGGAACATCAGTAGAGGAAAGTAGGGTACAGAGGAGCAGAAGAGAGAGAGAGAGAGAGAGAGAGAGACGTGTGCACGTAACCATTTAACCTCTGCATTGCAAATTCCACCCCCTTTTTACGTCGCCGCGTGCATCACACGTATAGGGGAAAGAGACTCTCCCCAAGGCGGGGGGGATCAAGCTCGGGTAAGCGCGCGCAGGAGGGTTATTTTAACGAAATATCTTTAAACGGGGCAGAGAAAGAGAGTGGGAGAGAATGGCAAAAGGAGTGGGATGGCGGGATGAGGAGGAGGAGGAGGAGGAACCGTGCAGCGCTGCGGAACGGGGCAGATGAAAGGATACCTAGTTACGAGAATGAGGGCTCAGCAGCAGCAGCCGTAACGGTATAGCAGTAGCAGCGGCGGTGGCTCCCCGGCCGTCCGTTTAAGGGATTACCGAGAGCTAGCGCCCATTATTCAAATGTATGCTAAATGCATAGGATGCGCGATAGCTTATCAACGCCCTCAGTCGGGCCTGCACCTCCTCCCCCACCTACTCCGCTCCTTTCTCTCTCTCTCTCTTTATACCTATATCCATTCACTCTCGGCTCCATTTCGAATCCCCCCCCCCCCTCTCTCCTCGCTCGGGGAAATTGTTTTATAATCGACACTGATTAGGCGGGTAACCTTTTTTTCATCATTGCACAGAAGATGCTCTCAAGTTAATGGTGTAGGTATTCATTTAGGATTTAAAAATTTCTTTTCTGGAGTGGACCAATGAATTGGCAAATCAAAATAGAACTGCTGTGTCAAACTGTTTCCTTTTTCAAGCTTGCGGCCGATTACGTTTATTCTTCGAGCCCGTGTGTTCCGCGAGAGTCAACTCGACTCAGCGCGATGAAAATTTTAAGCTGCAGTGCAGGAGGAAGGGGTAATATTCTCATAATATTAGCTAAAAGTGACGGAGTTCTCCTGACCTCCCCATGCTTGGCAACGTGTAAGTATACTTATAACTTACGATTGCTGGAAGGTGTCGAGTCGAGAGAGCTGCCACGTTGCTGTGAGCTCTCCCGTTCCGCGGGAGTGAAATTAGATCAGTCATCAAGCGGAGAGGCACGATTTAATGAAGATGACCTCATGTTGTGTGGTGCGCGCGGTGCAGGGCTCCCTCGAGCCGAGCGATTTCTCACGTCAATCGTCAGCGTGTGTGCCCAGTGCAGGAGAGCGAGGGAGAAAGAGGCATCGCCAAGTGGCGCGAATTGTCGGCAATTGTTTCCGAAATCCCGCGTTACGCGCTACTACTCCCGATCCTCCTCTTCATAACACATAATATAATTCCGTGCTGTCTGGTTGGTCTGCGCGCGATTATCTCTCTCGCGGTTGTTAATACGTACAGGGTAGTACTGCATGTATAATTATTATACATCCACGTGACTGTAATTGTAATACCTACCTACGTTTACTTATCATACATAGCCGCTGCGGAGTACATGGGTGATCCTCTGATCCAGCATTTGGTGTATATTTTATATAAGTGTACAACATAATATTATGTATGGGTCCCAAGCGGATGCAACAACTCTCTCACTCTCTGCATGCAGTCGTGTGTGACGAGCATCCTTCGTCAGCCTTTAACTGATAATTATCGCCTCTCGAGACATAAGTAGTTATACATACAAATTTAAAGAATATACATCATACTTACAACTGTACAGTACAGAGTTTATTAACATTATACATATAGCTATATTAGAAGCTGCTCTCGACTATACAAATTGTACCGCTTATCCAGGAATTGGACCAAGTTATCGCGATTTCTTCCAAGTGATGAAAATTGAGTTTACTGCCTGATGGACTCGATGATTGATGCCAATCGTGAATCTATCAGTGCTACTGCTGTTGCTGTTGTTGTTGTTGTTGTTGTTGTTGTTGTTGTGTAGCTCTTGCGCCTTGACTGATTTGCATGCGTTGCACTTAACTGTGATGTCAGCCCACTGCCGATTACACATGTACCATATATACCTACCTACCTATATTAAATCGCATAGAAGATCGTGTCTATTGCCTCTACTACCACTGCTGCTGCTCTTATATACCGTCATGAATAAATCACGATGAGCTGTGAATCATTTGAGGAGAGGCAGCTTAATCAAACTATCGTCGTCTTAATGCCAAGATTTCCAAGACGTCGAGCGCCTGCTGTTGCGTAAGCTAGTCTTGCTGTCGTTGCCGCTAGCAGCTACTGCGACGACTTTTGTACAATGTTTCAAAAATTTATATCGATACAAAATTCTTCTCGTTAAATAAAGTGAACTTTGGTAGCCTACAGTTATATGGTGAAAACTTTCCTTCGAAGTATTGTACCGGTGGATCAATTTGAGGAAAAACGTATGATGAAACATGTTTCCAACAAGTTTTTCGACAAAACTTTATCCTTGATCGATGCAAAGCTTCCTCTTTGATAAGGTAACAATTATTTATTGTTCACTTATCATACCGATGCACCCATTGTTACAATAAATGTTTCATCATTGCACGATACTTAAAAACCCATACGAGAGGAAATGATTAATCTTGTCCTTTTCTCAGAATTGATTGAAAAAAAGGTAAGTGCCCATTGATCGGCTATCATCAGGAGAAACGACATTACGTTGAACCCAAGTGTCAAACAGCTAGGGAGCGAACAAATGGAAGATATTGCAGCCGGAGTTGTCGATGACGTGTATTATAGTACGTACACGTTTTTCTCGGACAGCATAAGCTTTTTTTCTCGCAAAAAGTGGAAAGTCACATGACCGGCCCACTGACATCGGAGTCTCTCCGATTCCCATCCCAAGTGAAGAAGAAACGCACACACACACACACCCCCATGCACGGACGTTTCCCAGTGATGTGTGAATCACTCGGCAACAATTACGGCAATTACAAGCGAGTCGCTCTTTCTCCCGCCAACAACACTCATATATATATATACATACAAGCACATGCATACAAATACATATATATATATACGCGTGCATGCACAGAGTAGAATTTTCTGCTGTAGTAGGTACATTCGCGAATGAGCATCAGAAAGCAGCAGCGGCCACGTTCCCGCGTTCATTCACGCGTCTCGCAAATCTTGACGCGAACGACGCGCGCTACGATACCATCATCTCTTCTCTCTTCCTCTGTACACCATTTCTTCTTTCTCCCAAGCAAAGAGTGAGTGTGTGTACCTATGTATTGTTGTAATAATATAACCACAGACGGAGATGACGACGACGATGATCTGACTCCCTTATTGATTCTTTCATTCATGCTGCTGCTGCTGCTGCTGCTGCTGCTGCTGCTGCTGCCTACCCGTTGCTTTGGTCAACGAAACCACGCCTGGCTTGTCTTTGACTTATTTTACTTTTTTCCTTCTCCGAGAGCATTTAATTTCAGTTTTGAGATACATGGGCATGCGTGTATATATATACTGTATATACAAGAGAATGAACGAGAGGTTGATTCGGAGTATAAATAATCTCAAGTGGCTCAAAATTGAGTCAGCATCCTAAAATAAATCTGATGAGTTGTTATTGATGTTTGTATCTACAGGCCTAAAAAACTCGTTTCGAAGGGATGCAAATTGTGTCAAAGTTTTTTAAACCAACAATGTTTATTATTTCGGAGATGACAGTGTGTGTTGGTGAATAATTATTTAAAACATGCCAAAACCAGACACGTCTATGCATGCATGTCAGATGAAACGTAGTAGTTAAATGAGTATTTTGTATCAACAAAGTCATCTTAAATTGATCCATCACTTTTATGATTTCTCTTCCGTGGATTCTCAATACTACTCATAATCATACGGATAAGAAGCTATAGATCCTGCAGTACCAGTTATCTTTTGGCGGTCACATAAACATAATTATATACATGTATAGGTATAAGTATTCGCGCGCGAACGGATCAACAAACACAGTTCTGCATAATATGTATAGCTTATTGAATACACCATAACACCCGCTGCTACTTATTCTATTTTCCCCTCTTGCCCCAAAATCCAACGTAAGTAAGACGTTGCACATACAGATATGTAAGTATTATAATTATAACAGCAACAGCTGCAGGAGCAGTCACGTATGTACATATATATATATAATATACTTAGTTACTATACTGTACGTACATACAAAGTCAGAACCCTACTCCCTCCTATTGTATAACATAGCTGGCCGGTCGGGGAATTGACATTTGACACCACGGACGCGCGGGCGGTAGCCCTCCTCCTCCTCCTCCTCCTCCCAAGGTCCCGGGGGTAGAGCTCCGACGCCCGATTGCCTGATTATGATCTCGCTAATCCAGGCTGAGCTCTGTCAGGACCACCCCCGTGACGTGATTGCCCGCCAGCTACTTACATTCGGCACAAATTTACTCTACGTAGGATCAGAACTACATACATGGCCCTGGCCCCTGCAGCTTACACATACATACATACATACATACATACATATGTAGGTACACAAACGGTCCTTTATACTGCGCAGTGTATACATATTATTATTGTGTTTATATGCATAGGACGCGTTGTATACGTATTGGATGAAAAACACTTTAGTCGAATCAGTGTGGCTGGCACAAATACAGGCGAGCTTTTTTGTCCACCTGTAGTCAGTACTTGTTGTATATACTTTGGACACATTACGTGGCATACTTTATGCAGGCAGGCCACGCTGATTTGGGCATTTCATTGCACTTATATGCATGTCATCGTCGCCCCACAAGAAAGAAAGAAAGGAAAAAAAAAAACAAAAAAAAAAAACACGATTTAGAATATAATTTTGTTCTTTTCACGTACTTTTCCGTACTGGATGATGTAATTTATGTGAAAGCTCGACACGTGATATCGTGTCAGTTATTAATTATAGGTAAGTACTATTGCTGCTGTCTGTTTGTCTTTGCGCGATCTGATAATACAATTTAAGCTAAGAGCTGCTGTGTACTTACCTTCTTCACTCGAAGTGCAGCAGAATGGAATTCAACGGGCAATGGGGCAATATTATAAGTACGGTATTAAATAATGACGTAAGAAATTATTCCGATTAAAATGAATTCAATTTGCTCCTTATACACCCTTCTTTACCTGCCTCTCAACCACCATAGCACCTGTAACATTATACATATATGTACGCATATATATCCATTGCGCAGTACATCATCGCAGGCGCTCAAGATGGTAGAAAGTGGTGCAGGACTGGCTCGAGTGCGCGACCGCAATAAAAATGCAAATAATCTCTTGCCCGAAGCCTCAGCTAAGCCTCGCTGCTGCAGCGTTGTACAATGTACGTGTGTATGTATACTACATATTATAAGTACAGATATCTACGCATAGGTGTCCGCAGAAAAAAAAAATATATATATTCAAAGAGCAACGCGTTTTAATCGTGTGTATACGTGCAATGTACATGCGTAAGACACTTATATAAGTACAGCAGCATATATTATTGGTCCTGCGTGCAGGCGTCTCGATCCTCGAAAGAGCATTAAGTACGAGGAATTACGAGGGAGAGAGAGAGAGAGAGAGTCTGCTGAACTTACAGATCGCAGGGGGTAAAGTGACACCGACTCTCGGTGGTGCTCGCAGTCTTAACAAAACAGTACGGCATCATAGTCATATATATATAGTAACAGCAACAGTGGTGGTATAAGGAGATGGTGGTGGCGGTGGCGGCAGCTTTTCTCTCTTGCTGAAGCTTATATACTTGTATACTTACTTGCTGCTATATATTGCAGTGGAGGGGGGTGGGGGGTGGGGGTCGACAGTGGCCTTCTGTAAATATTGTTGCTTCCCGACCCGCCGGCAATTTCGTCGGCCATATGTCGGTGCTGGGAGGAGCTAGGGGTGGGGGTGGGTGCACACGCGTTAGCCTTTTTGCCGAACTTACTCACTCGCTTTCAGTTTGTTCGAAGCAGTGCGTGACGCCTCTACGACCTCTGCAGACACTTACTTACTTACTCCTTCGGGTCTGCCTCGACGGATTTTAGCGCAACGTATGACTCTCCCGATTCGAAGGTTACATATACATAATAATATGTACATAAATAGATTCATACAAAGGTATGTGTATATCAAGGGGTATGGATGTAAGTATATTAACACGTCACGATATCTCAGGATGATTGCAGCTTGTATATATACGTATCTACACTTGTACTTTCCTCTGCCCGAAATTATACGATTAATACTCACTTTCGATGAGAGCTTCGCGTAATTTGTTTCCATCTTTTCGACGTGTTCAGCTATTGTTGTTGCGAAAAAAGGGATGGTGACAATATGTGTATAATACTTATATGTTATCCAGTCGATGCTGTGATATTTGTAACTTGAATATGCTGAATTTTGAAGCACCACGGAAAACTGTGTAAATAATAGGAACTCTGTGTAGGCTGTACGGGGTTGGATTTTCAAAAGCACCAACTATACGTATTTTAGCTGATGCTGTCATTATTTAATTGTACAATCTCCCGTATTATCAGAAATAATCAGGTCCGAGAGATTTAATCCAGTTCGTATGTGTATTCAAACGAAAATCAAGAATAAGCTGAATAAGTATAATAGTAATGACAAAGTTGGTGAAAACTGATGCGACGAAGAAAATTACAGATTGAAACTTTCATGCCATTATGCAGATTATAATATATACATCTAAATATGACGTATAATTATGCATAGCGTGTACAAAATAATATATTCAATGACACGCGATGGAGAGGAGAGAAGAAAGAACTGCGGCTTGCCCCATAGATTGAGATTCCTCCCACTCGGACAAGATCAAACCCAACGATAACCCCATCGCTGTTTAGGGCAGTGTATATATAATACAGCAGTACGTTTAGGGAGCATCGGGCCGGACTCTCGTACACTACTATAAACATATACAGATATGCTAAGCAGCAGCAGCAGCAGCAGCAGCAGCAGTATCCTAGGCACGAGTGCGGGCTCAAAGGAAGCAAAAAGAACAAATCCCCGCTGGACACGCATGAGGGAGATCACGGGGGCGTAGCCGAATCAGCCTCGCTTTCAAGTCGTAGGTAGGTAGGTAGGTAACAGAAGGGGGTACAATGCGCAGGGCGGAGAGAGGCATGCTAATCTCGGTGGCTCGACAAATTGTCGCTCAATGCCGGCTAATGAACGCTGCAACTGTACGTACTATAGCTACTCTCGCAAGTGCTCGGGACTCTATAGCGTGACGCGTGACTCTCGTTTTTTCTATTAGCCCGAAAAATCGGGCGCACGTGACGCGGATTACTCGGGCAATTTCAGGGGGGGGGGGGGGGGGGGGGCCCCCTTTTTAATTGAAGATTCCATGGGGTTCTACACGGGGCCCCCCCGTTCCGGGGGAAAGGCCCGCGCCGGGGGGGGGCGCGTGCAGCGTTAGCCGGGCCGAGCACTTAGCCAATTCACGGTAATCATCGCCATCATCTTCGGAGGCACGAGATTATGAAGCTCTGCTGATGCTGTGCGCATTTAAAGGAGCCGCTTGTACCGCGTATCCGTGATGCCGTGGAACGCGCGCGAGATTCTCCCCGGCTCTCGAGATTTTTCCTCGGATCGCTCATTGTTTTGACCTTTTCTCTTGAAAACTGTCCGGCAGCGCCGATTGATCGAGCCGCCGACTCTCATACGTACACGCAGTTTAAGAATATCATGTAGTTTTATCATGTCGAAATCTAAACCATGTCTGCCGTTTTTTCAGCCAAAAATCTTTATCCGGAACGTTTGTCTTCCCTCGCGTGAAAACCCTTTTTTTTCCCACCCGGAAAAGAGCTACAGCTAAAACAATACTCGAGCTTCGGTTAAAATCATGCTCTCTTGAAAGTAACTCATGGCTACGGATGCAGTTACGATATCCGCTCAAGAATGAACCGAAAGCTATTTGAATGAGCTTTAATTTGAGCACTGGTTGAGTTGAGAATTATGCCTGGGTAGAGAGTTACGAGTAATTTTTACAGAAACTTGAATCGGGCCCTATTTTACCGTTTTAAACTGACCGGTGCTCAAATTAAAGCTCATTCCAAGAGCTTTCAGTTAGTTTTCAAGAAAATATCTGCGAAATTGCTAAAAGATTTTGCGAAATTTTTTACCTCAAAAACTCAAGACACTTTTTGCATGTATACTTAATTGTCTTGCCGTTGGGCTCCCAAAATATCAAGTATCTATGGTGGAAAAATGTACGCGCATCGTACCACTGCACTATGCGAGTGTATATACTGTTCTATTGTACTTACAATTCCGCTTTTTCGTGCACTTATACGCAATATTGTAATTAATGGGGGATCCAACAATGCACGCTCGAGTTGACATAATTTGTATACATCATACAGAGCCAAAGCACAGGGAGCTGCATGTACTCCCGAAGTGAAGTTATATGGTACACCAAACACCAATAATAGCAAACAGACCCTTGCTCGATCTTTCACTTTCACCCTTTTTCCAAATATCGGTCGCCGCTGCCTCCGCAGCTACGGCTCCGGCTCAATAATTAAGCGTACCATATTTCCGAGGGTTCGAGGTGAAAAGTCATCTCTCTGGGGGAGGGGCTGGCGCGCCTCGAACCGACAGTAATTTATTACTCGTAAATAAAAAGGCCACCGACGACAATGGGCAGCAGCTGAGACGACATCAATCGCTTATATACGTATATGTGTATATTATATGCATAATATACCTATACTATAATGCATCATGCATACGCGTATGTGTTCCGATGAAGAACGGCGCACCTATTATGATTGTACGCATGTAAATATGCATATTATATATATATATGTTTGTTTGCGTGTGTACAAACGAACAAGTGCGAAAACGCTTACTGCATTCATGTACTTAAGTATAAGTGCACGAGAGCACGAGGCAAGTCAACTGTGTGCTATAATAGTAGTTAAGTGTGGGTACATAGGTACAGAAGAAAGAGAGAGCTGCATAGGTATATTATACAGGGAAGGAGAGCACATGATGTACATATATATATATATATGTATACATACGAGGGGTGAGCGGAAAAATCAATTAGTCGCGGGGCGATACTGCATGCTGTTGTTGTTGTTGTTGTTGTTGTATCATAAGTACACTCGTACCTATCGAGCGTATCGGAGAATATATATATATTGTATACAAAATAATACGGGCAGCGTTCATTCCGGTCATTTCTTCGCACATTTACTCGACGCGCGTATGTAATATAACAATTGTGCAAGCAGATAAATATATACAGTACAAGTTTCGGTTGTTATACCTTAATAATAACGTTGCAAGTGAGTGCTCTTGGGTTGGAAAACTGATTTTTCTTTTCAACCATACTGTCAGACGTATACTTTATAGTACCTATACCCCCGCCCTGGCTCGCAACCCCCCCGACGTGGTAGTACACAGGGCCCCTCTCGCACGACGCGCGATGGAGGCGTAAGCACTGTGTAAAGACCGGAATTCGTTCCGGTGCGGATATACGAGCCGGGCTCGGGTGAAAATAATCATCATCATCAGCATCATGGTAATATACGCAAGTTCAGGCTAACAGCGCGGAACAGTCATTCTTCCGCTGCGGGCGCTGCAGGACTCGCCCGTCATTTGTTTCGTTCAGCTCGCCGACCACGAAGAAATGATAACACACGACCGAGTAATTCTCTCCACCCCTGCATCGACGGAAATTCGCGCCACTTTGTGGCAGGTTGATCCACGTTGAGTAATGTCGAAATCTGAGAGCTAGCTGGCACGCGCCCCCCAGCGGTCGGCTGATAATCGTTCTTATGCTACGCTTATACGTGGTACCCTGAGCCATTCTCTTGCATATACGCTCCTTACTAACGCAGCGGTAATTATTTCAAGTGTACTGCCATCACACATTCGCGCATCACACGTAGATGTTAATGGCTCATGTAGTTCGAATATGTTTATCCGTGCGTGCTTAGCAGCGCTATACTTACTTACTTTTTCCACATACGAGCCATGTGATATGATACGTATTGGATGTGATAAATAAATTTGGGCTTACATTCGTATTTGAGTGATCCCCCACCCCAAGTACGTCGGTATTAGATGATACACCCCGCAAGCGAATTTTAAAAGTCGTAAAGATGAGCTCTGTACATTGAAAAAGTAAATAATATATAATGTTTTAGGTACGGTACGTTTGTTTGATGGATGCGAGAGTCGCCAAACTATTTAATCGTTTGTAACAGCATACGTATAATTGGCGACATGGCGACCATGACTTTTATAAATCATTTTCTAATATTTTCTTATTTCAAACTGTTTGGTTATAATTTTTATCTGTGTGACAAGAAAACTTGTGTTACGCATATTATAGCTGTAAGTGTGTATATATTCATACCCCAAGGAAAAATATTACATCATCAGACCTAATAGGGTAAAAAGTACTTGGATAATATATTGTATATTTTTTCCCCAACTGTGTACCCCACAAATAAACATCTCGACTGTACAGTTCTTATAGTATTTCACTTTTTAACCAAAAGAGTTTATCGTCCCATTATCTGTCAAATTAATGTAGTAGAAACGGACGAATGAGGTAAGACAGAGGATAAAGATTTTAATTATGTAAAAGTACTTACTCGATGAAAAAGAGATGGTCGGTAAATAACTGTTTCACTGCATAGTAGGTATTAATAATGTAGTGTAAAATGCTAAAAAAAAAAAAAAAACCCCCGACAACGTCCAGCCGCCAGAGTTGAAAATAAAATTGTAAATCCACCCCTAGTCGCGTAATGTAGGGTCTGCAAGCGTCCCTGGGTCCTCTCGCGCGTTCAAAAGATGGTGCAAAAAACTCTGTCGCTGAAAAAAATGGCGCACTCGCCTCCGCATCTGAGAACGCGCGCACGTATAGAGTTCCGCATCAAGTACCTCTAGCGCAAGGAGAAAGAGGCAGGGGAGGCAAATGGAGGATGTGATAATTTAGCATGCAGAGCAGAGTGTATTTGAATTTTATTGGCGAGCCGCTCGGTGGTACTGTCACCCACGGGGAAAAGGCCTCTCTCTCTCTCTCTCTCTTTCTATCTTCTTTTTCTTCTCTTTACCCGAACGAGAGAGTTGGTTGGAGGAATGAACGCCGGTTCGGCCTTTCGAGGTGTACTTACAGTGACGCCTTCTCCTCTTTCTACTTCGGAGGCTCCCTCTCTCTTTCTCTGGGGGACACTTTGCCGCGATATTGGTCGGTCGGTCGGTCGGTGGGCTGGGGATGGGGGAGAGGCACACCACTTCCAATATCTTGCCGTATAGATAGGTAAGCTCGGGGACCCTCGGCGCGGCCATGAATAAACTATCGGCGACTTTGAAGAGGCAACCGGATATTGGACTACCCACTTCTATACATGCATGTATATGTATACATCTTCCAACCTACCTTGGCCAGATGTATATAAGTATGGGAGAAAGGCAAGAAAGACACGAAGACGGCGATGTTGGCGACGACGACTACTTATCGGTGAGCTGTATACTCGCCTCTTTCTCCCGCAGCCTCCGGCTCTGGGTTCACTTTTTACGCATGTACAAGTTATAGAGGACGCGGATGAAAGCAGAGGGTCGCGTATCTCGGAATACCAAATTTTTCATGGCGCGGCTGCGGATTAGGTAACTGAAGCCCATTACCGACCGCGGCGTGGCCTCACCTTTCCCCTCGCTCTGTTACCCGATTTTACATCGAGTATGAGTTACGTATATGTATATGTGCGCTTTTACGGCCTCGAATCGTATAGGTAGGGGGCCGGTATGTATACCTTTTGGTTATAGATGCATGCCTCGATGTGTAATGTTGCACACGCATGATAATATATTGGCCATCTAGCTCCCGTGACACGTACGTACTTGTACCGTGTTATTTTTATATCATTCCTTCGGCCCTCCCGTTCTGGGAATATTCATGCGCAACAAACTGAGTTCCAACGTTTTGTAATATATATGTATAAGTTCATCTGATGATGATAATAAAAACAGAAAAGATCTCTTAGGAGTGAGTATAGAGAGTGAACGGGAATATCTCGATATGTATTGGTCAATTAATTATACATATAAATATAAGGTACGATCTTTGCGGGCCTGTAAGCAGAGGCGCGCCGGGATCAATTAATAATCCTCTCGCGAAGAGTCCTTTCCCTTGATAATTGCCCCCATCCAGCGGCACGGGACGTCAGAGTGACGAAATCAGGCAGTGAAGGTAAGTAATAAACGACGAGAGTAGGTATATACAGGCGGTGCCGTGGCTATTCATCGGCCGTTCGAGGGTGCCCTCGTCATAATTAATATTCAGCTCTCGCGGGCTCGGAGTGACAAATACCTCGAACACACCGAGTATCCTCCTCCTCCCTTGATCTCTCGCCTTGCCCTATCGCACTGCCGCGGCTCTCTGCGCTTATCTCCCATCCCGTCCACTCGAGCCTTATTACACCTGGCAGGACTTTTCGTTTGTCTTGCCATTTACATTCAACCATTGATCCGTGTCCAATCGGAATGGGGGAGAAAGAAAGAAAAAAGTAAGTAGATCCAATGAGTAAGTCAGGCAAAGCTAATGGTACCCTACCTATAGCTGGCAATATGTATATTGTATACACATCAGAAAGGAAAAAGAGTTGTGGTTGTGGGACAGCGAAAGAATGTTGCTGCAGAGAGCCATTACAGAGATGAGTTGGAAAAAGAGGGCTGGCTATAGCCGCCGCAACGCGCATGGGTTTGCGTTTCGGAGTATAGAATCGTATGCTCAACGCGGGTATCCTCCCTCGGACACAGCTCTGCAGGGCTAAAATACGGAGCCTATACCGTTGCGTACTACCGTCCGTAATCTACCCCCATTGTGCCTCTACGCGTACGAGTATATACTACATTATACTATCATTAAAAAAACAAAAGTTATATATCATATTATAGCTACTGGCTCAGCCATCCAGGACTATCTTTGATTAAACGCAAAAGTGCTATGCGACGAAGAAAACGAACGATCCACGGTTTGGTCTCTCACTTATAACGTCCGAATTGACGGCTCTCCCCTGATGCTGTGATCATATGCCATAAGAGGGAAGTAATGTTTACATCGCGTTCGGCTCTTTGAGAGATACGAGAGAACCATTTAAAATGACTACTTATTTGCAAGAACGACAATAGTTTTTCCCTGCGCGTAATTGATCGATTATGCATCCTTAAATATTTCCTTGCATCAGTCTGATACATCAGAGAGGGGCCAGGATTTTCCGAAGCGATTAGCAGAGCCATACCTAACGCGGTATAATGCATATAGATGTATCATAGATTACAAGTAGTATTGCCAGCTCGAACACTCGGCTCGGGGGTGAGTACAGGTATATTATTGTCATCCCTCCCGCGAGAGCGCGCTGATCGTGTCGCTGTAGACGGAAAAGTGGCCGAAACAGTGTAAGTACCAGAAGGAGGGAGAGCTGCGCGATGCTGAAAATCGTCAGAGTCATCATCAGGCAGGACCCAGCCGTCTAATAAGTATACATATGGCGTGCCACAAGAAAATGCCATGCACCCTTGTATATATTGTACGCTTGATAATCGTATCTCTCTCTCGCTCTATCTCTCCCTAGAGCTTCGCGCGGATAAGTTAGTAAATTATATATATAAATATGTATAAGGTTAGCGAGAATCCTTCTTATACTCACTTCGCTGGGTCCATCGTCCCGTGAAGAAGAGAGAAAAGAACCGCTAGAGTTCGTTTCTGCAGTATATCCGATAGCGACGACTTATTTTTTAATTTTCAAACATCCTGGGGTTGTTGCTCTTACTATTATTATTATTATTATTATTATTATTATTATTATTGCTGCTCTTGCTTTTATTATTGAGAAATAACATACTCCAAGTTTTCAGCTTTCCAAACAGCCATTGCACAAAAGTATAGTCATTACTGCAAATGATGTAAAATGGATCCTATTTATTTATTTATTTATTTGTATTAGCCATCAAAGTATACATTGTGCAGTACACACATGAATGGACTTATTTATAACTTATATGTATAGTACATTTATGGATGTATTTATTATAATAATGCATATTTTACATTGTTTTCACTTGATGATAATTCATCATGAAAAATATATAGAAGTATTGATTTTTCGAATGGCAAGATCATTTTCTTGTATTATCAGCCGCAGTGGATCGTATGAATTCCTAGCTAAATAGTTTAAGTTAAGTGTCCAACAGTTGATACGTATAGCACTGCATGTACCGAGTACCGGTATGGACTGCGGAATATATAATGTATCGATTCATGATCATGTCGACAGTCCGCAAATTTATATAATATAAATATATACATACATTTATATATATATATATATATGATACTTACCGATTGGGATTCGATCCCACATGAATAGCTTTGAATTTGTCCCAGAATGTATGACAATAGGGGAACGGCTGGCACTGAAGTCGGAGAGCCTACTCCCGCTGACCGCAGCTTACAAAGTTCACCGCCTTCTGTAAATTTACACTGGCAATTGGCGCTTTAGCTGCTGCGTTCAGATTCGAGTCCCATCAAATCGTCCGATGCTAGATGGAATATTTTGTTTCATATACGCATGAGTACTGTGTAAGCGTATATTTGCAAACAGCTGATCAGGCACTGGGCAGAGAAGCAGTGTAACTTGTAACGCTCAAAGAAGTGAGACGCTGAAACGCGGGTACGCGGAGCTACGATACTCCCGCTGCTTATTTTTCTGCACCTGCAGTCCAATAGGTATGACAAAAAGCAACAAACTTGATTGTCCAATCGTATTACTGCTGACAATACTGGTATTGTCAAAAAATGGAGCCGAGTCGTATCGAGCCGTCGCAATCATTCATGGTGTCCTTACTGGCAAAGACAGCATGGAGACCATATCCCAGCGCATTCGAGACGTAAGATACGCACGTAACTATATATTATTATTATTATTATTATTATTTTTGTTTAATTGGTATTATGTATTATTATTATTATTATCATTGTCATCATTGTCATATTTTTTATACTTTTATACTCTTGTAATTCTTTGTTCAATCTTATTTGTTGCTTGCTAGCTTAGTTCCGATTCGACATGACAACTTCCTTTGTTCGAATCCATGCCATTGACATTGAATTATAAGTATAATATGATGATCGTATATTAATATTTCATTGACTCGGAACACTATAAAATACGCTTTGCTGCTTTTATCAACCGCAAGCATTTTTTTTTTTTAACCAATGATTTTTTTTTCATCTGATGTAAATGCAAACTTCAACGTTGTTGATTAGAATACTCGTTGGAATATCATGTGCGTCTATGGCCTCTCTAGTACTTAGCTTAGCAATGAAATAATCGTACATGGATGATTTCGCTAAAACTGGTATGGTTTTATTCATGAAGCCTACGGTTAAAAACCAGGCATTAATTGATTTTGAGTTAAAACTTTTTTTAAATGATATACACTAAGTTTATGTAATTTTGTAATTACTTGTAGAACTGCGTATTGATCGCTCATTGTTTCCAGTCGCACCCTGGGACTGAGGTTTACAACACCGAGAGGTACGCAGGCTGGAGCAGTCTCGAGCCCATGTGGAGCCAGGTAGAAGAAATAGGAACGGACATTCTGTCATTAGGCGCGGCCTTCCCCGAGGGCATCCACCTGATCGGTTACAGCCAGGGAGGACTGTTAGCTAGGGCCATATTGCAGCGATTTCCCCAACACAACGTCAAAACCTTCATCTCTCTGAGCAGTCCTCAAGCTGGTCAATACGGAAGTAAGGGTCTCGATCAATGTATATTTATATTTAACAATACTTCGTTCGATTTGTAAATCTTTTTGTCTTTTTGTTCGTTCACTCGCGCGCAGCCCGCTTTTTGCACTTGATATTCCCCAATTTGGTATGCGAAACGGCTTACGAGTTGTTCTACTCGAGGGTCGGGCAGCACACGAGTGTTGGAAATTATTGGAATGATCCCTACCACCGAGTGAGCTCAAATCGTTTTTATAACCATCACTACTTATTACACGCATATTAAAATTAAATGCTTGCATAATTATATGGTACAAGTAAATGTTTCAAATAAAAAATAACTCTGCCCTCAGGATTTGTACTACGAGTACAGCAGATTTTTGCCCTTCATCAACAATGAAAAATACACTAACAACGCAACGTCGTTCAAAAAGGGGCTCACGAGACTGGAAAGGATGGTGCTGATCGGAGGACCAGACGACGGGGTCATCACACCGTGGCAGAGCAGCCAATTCGGCTACTTCGACAACAACGGAAGTGTCGTTGAATTGCGCGATAGGGACGAGTACAAACAAGATTTGATTGGTCTGAAAACGCTCGATAAACAAAAAAAACTAATTACCCACACTGTGCCGGGAATGTCGCACTTTGACTGGCACAACAACTTGACAGTCATTGACGAGTACATCATACCTCATCTTGATTAATACATAGTATACATAATTTCATCCCGTGATGTATGGTTATACATATTATTATATTATCTACCGATCTGAGGATTGTTTTTACACTTGCGATATATGATCAATCGATTTATCTATACATGTACATGATGCATTTTGTGATATTTACCTTAACGACAGGGGCTACTTTGCCATATTCATTTTATAATTATTTATACAACTGGGCACGATGGACATAATCGTAATAAGCCCAAAAGTTGATATTTTTAGTGAATTTTACAAAAAAGTGATTTTAATTATACGACTCATATTATATATATATAAGTAGTACATATTACGTTATTAACGATACGAACTTGGACCAATACTCAGTGCCTAGCTGCAGGGCGCAGGGATCAATATTAATGATACATTTACTCGATGAGAATCTCGCTTGTTTGGCTCAAAGGGCAGAGGATTGGGAAGGAAGAAACTGAATTTTTATTGATTCATATACATACATACATACATACATCTCAAAAATAATAATCATACATAATATTGTACATACTTACACCTTAATTATCTTTGGAAAAAGAAAAAGAAAAACTTTAGTGTAACTTTCAGAACGCATCTTCGATGACATATCATTTTAAATTTCCCAAACCGTTCGTTCCGATGAATTGTGACTGCAAGCGCAAGCTGCCGATTACTCGCTCTCTAAAATGTTTGTCTTTCTGTTTTACTATCACTTATTCCTCTTGATTCGTCTGCTTGCTAACGTCACAGTGTCGACGCACACAACTTGTTTATGCATACATGATCGCTCGATCGAATTAATCGTGTTTACTCCGCACAATACGTATACATATATATATATATACATATTAAGTACAATAATCAATACTGTATACGATCATGTAAAAGTAGAATCGACCGACAGCTAAATTGGTTGATCGTGACGAGTGAAGCGAGTAATCATGTTCCGCTGCACCCAGGGCCGCCCTGGTCCAGCCTTTCTGACCAAAACCTCGGTCAGATTTCCATCGGTCTTCGAATAACCCGCGGCCACTGACCGTCCACCCGCCGCTGGCCCCTCGATAAGCTTCCTCAGGGCATTTACCAGCATCGGGTATATAGGCTGATGCTACGTCCAGTTGTCCACTGTGGACCGAAACCCAGTAGCCTCGCTCCAGCAGGTCAGCGACTGCGGGCGCCGTGGATCGAGCAGTGTACAGGCAACCTTGGTCATGTCCGTCTGGAATGTCAACGTGAAGCGGCAAACTGTATATATATATATATATATATAAACCCAAAGTCGTCGAGGCCGGTCAGCTGCTCGAACTCGGAGGCGACCCGGGCTATGTATATACATATATAGGGCCAAGCCGGCCGCGAGTACTCCTGTCCCGGCGAATCAGCTCTCTGGCCCCATCCTGCCGTTGGGAACGACCAGTATATGTCACAACCATCGTCATCAGGTCGACCCGGGAAGAGAGTGACAAACTGCATGGAGGTTTTTTAGCTAGGGCGTGGCCCTCGGGGTGCCCGATTAAGCCCCAGCTCAGGCATTGTATACACGGGACATGAGTTGAAAAAAGTTGATACGCCCTTATGCCCGGGCTCAGCTATAGCCACTGCCCGCCGGGTTGTCGATTTAGATATCACGCTGTAGTTCACGCTCCTGGTGTCACTACACTCGCGATTACGAGCAAGGGCCCGAACAGCGACGCGTCCTCGGGACCTGTTGCCGAGCATCTACGTGTATTGTGCTTGTCACATTCGAACGAGCTGTCATTGATGAAAAAATGAAAATACGGTCAAGTGCGCATGAAAACAAACAAAAAAAACATTATTCCGAATTGCACCCCAAACTCCTTGCAACCAAATCATTACTGGGTCCTCTTTTGGATTTATCCGTGGAACGAAATATACATGTTTGATGTTTCATTTCAATCATTGTACAAATATTGGTTATAAGTATTATCCAAGATACAAATACAATTTAATAAAATTTGATTCTTTCAAAAGACTAATTTATGTCGAACAACAATATTTCGATTACTTGTGCACTCGAGAATTTTGATACGTCATCGGCAAAAGTCTTTTCCAATCTTTACGAGAAACAAACGTACGGAGCTGGTACTAATTACTCATACATGATGTATTATGAAGAGGAGTGTTGAATTTCTCGGGGATTATTTTCTTGCTTCGATAGCGTGACTCGTACAGTTTTTAATAATATAAACAGAGTTAACGATAAGACAAGAAATAGCTGTGCTCGGTTTGTCGCTGTTGTTGCACGATCGTAGTTTTTTATGAGTCAACTCTTTACTTACTCGGGTACAAAATTTGTTGGTAATATTATAATATTGTCGTAGATGAAATTTTTCAAAAAATATAAGTATTTATTAACATTTTTCAGTACAATATGTTGAGCATACAATAGAATTATGCTCATATTGGGCATATTACAAAACGGAGAATAGAAAAGTTTTGTGTTGAATATCGCAACGTTATTGGAAAAACGAGAGTAGCTCTCTATACCAGATCCGTAATTCTATAAGTAATAATTTATCATGTAAATTATTAATCGATCAGTAGGTAGGGGTGCACACAATAAGTCTTACACTTCTCCCTCTCGTACTTTCATCATCATCATCGTCTTACATAATATCTGTATGTTAGAAAAAGAAATAATAATAATATGCACAAAACAAAAGAATGAGAAAGAGAGAGAAATGCGCGCTTCAATTGGAAAACAGTTTGTGGTGCGTGAGACGCGTTATCATGTCGAAGACCCACTTGGGCTGGTCCGCCGGTGCCATGTGGCCTGCCGCTCTGACCAGTACCTCGGTCAGATTTCCAACGGTCTTTGAATAACCGGCCAACTGATCGTCCACCCGCCACTGCTTCCTCGGTGCTCTTTTGTACTCCTGAGCGCCCGGCCACTCGAGATTCTGGAGGTAATTCTCGGTAAGCGGGTAAGCTACGATAATGTCCAGCTGGCCACTGTAGATCAGCACCTTGTAATGCTGGAGGAGATCGGAGACGAAGAATGCCACAGACTGGGGCATGTCCTCCCTGAGGTGCTCCTCCACCTTCTTGGACTCGAGTCCAAAGGAACAGTTGCCGACGTGTATGGCCTTGCGAATTTCCGGCTTCTGGACAAATTCGGCGAACCAACCTGAGCTGTTTGAGTCTTTGGTATGCAGGTAGTTAAAGTAAAAATCGAAGCCGGTGAGGTTTTTAAAGAGCGACGGCTCGCCAGTCAAGTCGCCGTCTATCATCCTATCGAATAAGGTGAATGCTTCCATGTATTTTTCCTTCTTGATGAACTCCCGAGCTTGATCCTCATACTGCTTGAACTGATCTCTGCCGTTGAAGTCGAGGAGGCCGATCTGGTACAGGTAGTCGCTGTACAACAGCTGGTTCACGGGATCCGTGAGCCCGTTACCAATGGCCAGGCCTTTTAAGTTGATTTTAACTTTAGCCTTTATATTGTAGTCTTTGATGGCGTGGCTGATGGCAGGGACGTATTTTCCAGCGTAAGATTCACCGGTCACGTAGAACTCATTCTGCTGAAGTTCGGGAAAGAGATCGAAAAATTGCACCAGAGCCGTGTGGACGTCCCTACCCACGCAAGTTTCGTTCCTGGCGTAGCCCAAGTCGTTATCCGTAAAACTGAAGCCCGTACCAACCGGATTGTCGATGTAGAGCACGTTGTGGTTGGCGTTCCAGGTGTACTTTCGCTCTTGTAGCGTCAGATTTTTCGTCACGCGATAGGGGCCGTTTTCTTCGAACAGTCCAAACAACGAACTGGCTCCCGGGCCTCCCTGAAACCACGCTACGACTGGCGCAGTTTTGGGATTTTTCTGTGTTAACAGCAGAGTACGAGTACTCGATGTAATAATAAAAAGAGATATACTTGTACTGTACAATTACTTCAGCATGTGGATCAGGGATGAAAAAATAGATGCCTGCTCAACTGACGAGTACTTATGTAACACTGCAGTCAGCGTTTTAAATTACAAAAACATAAAAGGAAAAAAAGAAAAAAAAAAAAAAAAAAAAAAAAAAAAAAAAATTAAAGGGGTGGTAAAATGGAATAGGGGGGGAAGGAGAAAATATTTAACGGCCCGGGTTTGAGCATGCAAGGCAATTGAAAAGAAATAATCATGCAAGAGCGATACTTATCTGATCGACTATGTATAAGCTGCATACCTGGGCGGGGAAGAACCAGAAGAAGAGATTGGAGTTGTACTCTTTGTTGACTGTGAAATAACCGGCGTAACTGTTAACGTCTTTCATCGCTTTGTGCTGCACGCTGGCCAGTTCCCTTGCCTTGTTGATGTCGCCCTTTTCAAGGAGCGGTGTAAGAAACAGCGGGCTCCCAACGTCCGCATTCTCGGGCAGAGGATAGGTCTTGAGCTTGGGATAGTGGTTTATAAAGCCGAAAGCTGCATTGCACAATAGTAGTAACAACAACAGCAAGCGAGGAAGCGGCACTGGCCTGTTCATGTTGTTGCTCTTCGAGCAATGCTCCACTGTAGAGTACAAAGTGCCCGATGCCTGAAGTTTAAACTAAAATGCTGAGATTTATCCTGAAACTGATGAAAATACTTGAGTTTATCTTTTTATCTCGGTCCGGTACGTAATATAAAAGAGAGATTCGTCATCATATGGGGATAGAGACCTGAGACTTCAGACTTGGCAAGCTCAGCTCAGATGGCGCTGCGAAGGTTAACATTGACGTCAATCTATATATAGATGTATATATACATCAAAATTCTGAGCGCTCTGATTGGCTGGAGTCTCTCCTCCCTGGCGCCCTCTTATCGCTTCAAAGTCGTTGGTGATTGGTCGCCATCCCCAAATAAGGTATCGTACTGTATATTATATCTCTTTCTCACTATTATACGCCGTTTCAAAATCAGGCATCAGCTGATATTTCAATGTAAACATTGCACCAGCATTACCATCAGCAATAGCATATACGTACATACATATATATGGATGATTCTGCCGTAACTGGCTCAAATGAGCTTCAAATTTTGCTGAAAAAAAAGTGGTTGAAAAAAGTTTTTCGAATAATATTTCCATTGTTATTAGCATCCACAACAAGTATCCAAAGCGATTCTACTACAAAGTTTGTTCATCAAAAGTTA
>JAPYYV010016623.1:0-14661 GCA_030522625.1 Copidosoma aretas
GACAAGATGGATAATATATACAAATTGATCGTAAAAATGTTTAAAACGACTCGGCGCGAGCTCCGTTAATTAGATTTTTGCGCCATGCGGCTATATAAGCCGCTGCGAACGCAGAATCAATCCTGTTACACAGCGCGGCCGGTATTGAATTCGATTTCGTGCCCGGGCTTTTGTTATTCGATTGCTACTGCTGCCCACGCGGGCTTTCAAATTGGACCTTTCGGAGCCTCGGCGCGGAATCTATGAATTCTACGGGGGGGATATTATAAAAATCCAATCCGGAGCGCGCGGGGCCATTACGTTCGCCGCCGGCCGATTCGAAGGTGAATTCATCAAAGTTGGTTGAAATACCTGTGGAGGCGTGTGGATGATTATACGTTATTTTTCAATCATTTTATTATTCCGCTCCATGATTTCTACTACGTTGGAAAAAAATATAAAGTTCCTCTCATCTTTCCCACCGAGAAAAAAGACAGAGCAGCTGGAGAGAAAAAAAAAATATCCCTCGCACCGGGAGCTCGCGTAAACTGACGAACGGCCCTCCCTGCCGCTGCTGCCAGCTACCGGCAGAGCCGGGAATCCTCTCTCGCGGCCGGTCCTCTCCGTAGCGACGCTCGACGAGTTCTGCTCGAACTACTCCCGCGAACTCCGTCCTTCTCTCTCCATCCCTCCCCACCACCTATATTTATTCGCGTGTGTGTTCACGGAAACCTGCCCCTTCCCTCCACATATGAACCACACGCTCGCGACTGGTCTCTCTCGCTGCACTCGCGTACAAGAGGTGCATACACACACGTACGTAGCATACGTCGCACCCCACCTATAGGTACGGGATCCCCGCCACGGCAGAGCGCGGCATCGGAGGAGAAGGAGAGGAGGAGGAGGAGGAGGCGAGCGATGGAACAAAGTGCAGCAGCGGAGACAAAAGAGAAAGAAGAAGAAGAGAGGGAGAGGCTGCGTGAAAAGGTGGCGCCGGTTTTTATTCGGTAATTACGTCGTTAGGAGGCCGCGAGGGTAATTAAGACGCAAGAAATCGAACGGCGGCAACAACAACAACAACAACAGCAATCGCATTTTCGCCCCGTCCGCCTTTCTTTCTTCTTCGCGACGGGTGTGTATATACGGTGTATAGCTGATGCTACGCTGTACATAAGAGCCGGCGAGCCGAAGCGGCGCGTATTGATCCGCGATGCGATGGGATGTAGGAAAAGGAGAGCGACGGAGCCCGGAGAGCGGGAAAAAAAAGTAGAGGAAGGAAAAGGGACGAAGGGGAGTGAGGGCCAAAGGTAGGAACGGAGAAGAAAAAAAGAGAGCCGGGCCGGCGGATGTACGGGGGAGGAGCGGCGAGGAAAAACGAGAACGGACGGCCCGGCAAAAGTACAGCGGCGAAATTAAAAGATTTTTCCCGGCTCGCGCGGATTGTGACCCTCGTCGCGCGCCGCGTCGATCCTGTTCCCGTGGCGTTTTTATTTCGTCGGGTCGTTCGCGCGCTGGGGTCGATCAGCGGGGGACGTTCGTTATCGGCGACGGGGAAATTACTTTTGACATTATTTTTGATACCCGCGGAAGTTGGAAAAATCTGGATGGAGAATGTTCCCGACTACTTCGAGACTTCTTTCGGCAATTTACCGGCGGTCCGTACAACATTCGGGCAGCATTGGTCGGCGCGTGAACTTTCCTCCATCGCACAGAGTTCGCCAACTCGCCAACGGTACATCCTAATACCACCCCAAAGGGTAAAAATATTGAAGATGAAAAAAACATCCTGGCCGGCAGGTAAAAGCACGCTCAAACCTTCTCTCGGCACCGGGTACGGGCACATTCATTACAGGTTGCACTAAAATCCCGTACGAATTTTTCCGGGAAATAGTGCACGCGCCGCGCAAGTTCGCCGGACTTTTCCACGCTCGTCTCCGGGAAAGAAAAAAAAAAAAGACGGGCCCGGGGGGGGGGGGACGGGGGTGGGTACGCCATCGACTGCAGCCGAGCGCCGGTTTTATCGAGGCACGCGCGTCCGTCGGGGCTCGTCAGGACGAATTAGCGGCGCGACCGTCGGGCCGTGAAAGGAGTGACCGTTAGGTGTACAACAACGCGAGGAAGCCCCTCTCGCCTCCTTCTGCCGGGGCGCGCGATACCGAGAAGTACTCCCTGCGATATTGCACGCGGAGAGTGAGAGGGATCGAAGAGAAGAGAGCGCGTCCAACGACGCGAGAGTATTCGTACCCATGTATATTAGTGCGCGTATAGGCTGAGCGAGGGAGAGCGGCGAATCAAACGCCCGATCGGGGGGGGAGGGCTCCTGGATTAATTTATGCAGCCGAGGCTGCTGAAACGCGACACTCAAAGGACCCGCCGCCTCAACTCCGCTGCTGCTGCTGCTGCTGGCTCTCGATCGCACTGCGCGCAAGTATATACATATGGGTCCCGTCCCGGGCTCCTGTTATTGACCAGTGCAGCCTCGGATTCGTTACGCATCGCGGGCTCCTGTGAGAACGCTAAATACCGATATGTCGCGGGCGCCTGTCCCCCTCTTCTCGTGTACTTTGACTCATTTATTCGAGTCCAGTCCCGATTCGTTCGATGAACTCTGGTTTCTCCTTTCGCGTTCTCCCTCCTCGACGTATCGACCGCGTGTTTCACTTTTGCCCGTCGGTCAAATTCTAGTGCCATGGTCCTGAGAGCATCTCGTGGGACGAAGTCGGGGACGAGTTTCGTTGGCCAGCGGCAATTTCAACCAAGGGACAAAAGGGCGAGTCGCGGGGTTGCAATATTTACTCGAATGCGAAATGAGCTGCAGTCAACAATCAGCCGGATGGCACGGGGGAGCAAACTTTGTAACTCATTAACAATTGAATTTAATCATCTACGTCGGTCGAATTACGTCCGCGCGAGTTTCGCTCGGGTGTCACGGTTCGGCTGGCTGCGGCGGCTCGCGGGGAGTTTGCGATTAAATTACGCGCCGAGTCGAGATTAAAATTGCGAAATATCGTCGCCGTTCTGTTTCCTTTGTAATTTGTTACGTATTTATTCGTGCGTCGAACTGAAAAGTTACAATTACCTAGTACAAAAGTGATAGCGATCCGCGGGTGAAAAGAGGGGGGAAAAAAACAACCGAAGAGCAATCCCCGGAGTGCAGGAGGACATTCACCATTTGAGCAGGTTGGCAATTTTCAAAATGGTCCATTCCCCCCGACGTCGAGCCACCATAAATCGACTCATCTGGGCTGACCTCTACGGAGTCGCGGGCGCATGCGCCGGTCTAGATAGCGGAGCTGAATTTTTTACCAGCTCCCTTTCATCGTTACTGCACGCGTGGTCGTCGAACGGATGAGAAGCGAATAAAACTAGTCGCGGGTGGTGCGTTCACGCGAGATACCGAATCGCTCGACGGGGCGGATGAATCGCCAGCGTGTACTGTATGGGAAATCGAGGGAATACACAGACGAGAGATCGCTTTCAACTTGACCGTAAAAATTCGACTTCTCGCCTATCGGTCAGCGACGTTCTTGGAATTGTTTTTCCAAAGTTGCAAATCGAGTCGACCCAAAAGCCACCTTGCAGGGTAGAAAATCCACCTCATGATAACAGCGATTCGATTACGCTGCGTTCGGTAGAGCGGGGAAAATGCACTTTCGGCTGGAGAGCTCTTTAAAATCACGTCCCTCTCCCTGAATAAGCTTCAATTTCCGCGGCCCCGCGTCTCGTAGACTCTGCCACCGCTGCCTGTATATACATGTAGTTGTACCAACGGCAGCTCCTCATCGATTTTCCCAAGCTCCGTAATGAAGATGCACTCCGGGCCAATCTAATTTCACATTTTTCGTTCGCCCGCTGTACAACCGAACGGACGGGAAAGTACAGAAATTTCCCGGCCGATCGCGACAAAACCATGGCCGATCGATTTGTTTGGTACAAAGGCGAGCGACGTGTATGCACCGTAGATCACAGCGAAAAAGAAAGGGTGCATACAAGCCTGATGCACTTGGCTCGTGGAAACGACGCGTCGCGCGGTAACAATCGAAACGATTCCGTTGCGACGAGGCGGTGGTGTGCGCGAGAGCGAGTGATTTATGGCACCGGGCTCTCGGGCACTTATGGAAATGGCCCGCGGAGTAGGCGCGCTCGCGCGAGGAGAATCGAGGGCGAGGAGAAAAAGCGCGAGCGTCTGATATTATAATATTATTATATTACCATGCCGGCGGTCGCTCGACGAGGGGGCGACCGTTGGATGTATACATCGTACACCGTAACGCTGCGCTTTATACACGCCGTTTTTTCTTCGATGTTTTTCTCCGCGTTGCGCGAGCGAAGGAGGTGTGCCGTGATTACCGTCACGAGCCGTTTTGCGTTTTTACATTCTCATCTACTGATACAACGGTCGGGGCAGAGTGTGGCGGCATGTGCTCCGGACTCTCGTACACAGTCTGGCGGGACACGGTGCGAGCGAGGGGAAAGAAAAAGCGTTGGTTCATTGTGTATCGGATCGTGAAAAATTCTCACGAGCACGAGAGCACGTCATCGATGTGTCATGACGTTAGGTACAGCGACATTTTCAATTCGAATCTCAATAAAATGGCCACTTTACCATCATTGTATTGAGTTTCTCATCAACAATCTTTCGGACCTCGACGAAAGTATAACCTGGCGCTGTATGATTTTTCTTCACTTTTGAATTAATTGTTCTGTTCTGTTCTCTAATTGCGTTCGAGGGATCTAACACATGATTGTATGGTAGTAACAACTGAACTTCAATACTATGTATTTTTTTATACAACATGGCCGTTGTAGCACCGCCCTAATGAACGTTTCCTCAATCGAGCCGCAATAGTGAAATAAGCGGCCAGGAAAGTCCAGTGGTACGAGTAAGAAAAACGAACAACATCAAGGGAGACGCATGCATGAACACCGAGGCCAACTATGGGTCGATCCAAGGACAGAAATACGGGCAAACGACGCGAGAAAGAAAGAAGAGGATGAAAAAGTTTGAGGAAGAGCGGTGAAATCCGCCCGGGAGGATCAGACGGAGCCGGAATCCACGACGCGGGCGCGCGAGAGGAGCGGGAAAGCGCAGCCGCGGAAGGTAAGAAGCGGAGAAGAAAAGCGAGCTCCTATGGAGAGGCGGAAAGGGAGCCCGTGGGTGGGCACGGAAAAGCTACCGGACGAAGAAAACGGGCGAGAGAGGAAGGACGAGGAGGGCAGAAGCAGCAGCAGCCCGGAGGGCGCGGAGCGGGAGAGGGATGGGAACGGGACTTTTCGATTGGTTTGCGCGGGTCGCCATTTGTACAGAGGGATGCTGCTGCCGCCGCCGCCCGGCTCTCCCCCTTCCTTCTTCCGGGAGTCTGCGTCGTCGGGAGGGACGCTCCCCGCCGCGTCTGCGCGGTTCCTTGACCCTGGCGCGCAGACCCCCCCCCCCCCCCCCCCCGCCCCCCCTCGGGGGCAGCCCCCCCCCCCCCCCCCTCTCGCGCTCTCTTGTGTGCTGCGGCGGGAGCGAGACGCCGGTGGTGCGGTTCGAGCGCGCGCCTGCCTTCTGCTGCCCCGTGGGTGTGGGTAGCCAACCGGCTCGGGACTTGACGGACGTCGCGACGCCCTGCGTGTAAATCCGCCGTGTATACGTATCGCCACCCCGGCGCGCCCGCCCCGCGGCTGACGGCTCTACCCCGGCCACTCTGGCATTGGCAGTTTTGGTATCTTTTTCTCGTCTTTTCGCTGCTTTCTCCTGCGAGCTTTTTTATTTTTCAGACTGCTACCTGCGAGTGCGTGATTCTGGGTACTCGTGCCGGTGCCACCGACGACGTTTCCTTGATGAAGTTGCGTCGCGCCCAAAAGCAGTTTTGTCAATCCAATCGGAACGTATACTTAGGGGAGAGCTACAAATCTTTTTCGGATAATTTTCAACGATTCTCTCACGATACTCGTTGGGCTGGGATTTTTATAGAAATCACCGTACACGGCAATGGGCAGCTCCGAAGGGCCGATGCGTAGAAGAGGCCCGTCGGGCAAACGGACTAACGCAGATCGAGTGTAGCGTCGGGGGGCGGAACACGACACTGTAAAAATATCGTAAAGGGCAAAGCGAGTCCGAGAGGGGGGAGCTCGAGTGTACAAACACACGCGTGCGCGCAACCTCTGGCGACTGCTGTGCGGGAGGTTCTAAAAATAGAGGACGGGGAAGAAGAGCACCCGGAGAGAGTTGGTCCGCAGCTGCGTTTCCGGAACCATCCTCGAGAAAGAGTCCCTACGTATACGCTCGTGCCCCTGGCTCTTTCGATCCGAGAAGAGGCGCCTCTGTATCAACGGAAGCAGCAGCAGCTCCACTCCTCCCCTCCTGCCCCCATCGCGTCTCTCGCACCAGTTCGGCCGTCATAAACATGCCCTCGCGCTCTACTATATATACATACACGCGACTCTCGTGCACAGTCTGGATGTCCGACCTGCCCCAACGCACCCCAGCCCCACTCTCTCTCTCTCTCTCTAACCCTGCGAGCGAAAACTATCATACGCATGATGCATTATCCGGCGCTCGGTGCGCCTCGACCCTTTTCACGCTCACGGAGCACCAGAGTCCCTCCTCGCTCCGTCACATAACCACCACCACCACCCATAGAGCATCTCGCTAGTCAATGGCACACGTCTCGCAGCCGACTCGTCCTCCATTCGCACGCGCTGGGAAACTTATCGGCGAGTTTAGCGCCACTTAGGAACCGAGCGGTGCCGGGAGTGCCGGGGCGGAGCGCGGAGTCGGAAGATTTTATGCCCCTCGTGATGGTACGATATGGGGCGCGAGAAATGGTAAACAACCGGCTCTCTCTCTCTCTCTCTCTCTCTCTCTACGTATGTATGTTAAGTGCATTGTACGACACGTACTTGCAGAGCCGAGCGGGGAGTGTATGTTATAAACGTTTTTTTACGAATACGTCGGAGCGGTGATTTTTACGGGCCTGCAGCGATTTTCCGAACATCCCATCGAGCGTTAAAAATCATCATCATCATACACCGTGGTATTAGGTAATACGTATATTATGTTAATATTACGTGCGTGTTTACTGCGCGTATGTGTTAGAGAGTCGATCGACTGCAGTCAAGGGCGCGGAGCATCGGACGGTGCGTCGACAGGACTGCCAACGACGCAACTGCACGAACGGAGGAAACACCGGGAAGCGAGAAAAGCCGTACTATAACGCGGCAATGTGAGGAGAGCAGTACACGGGGACGTACGGAGAGAGGGTGGTGCGCGTGCGTAGAAGCGAGAGCTGGCAGACTATTGTACACACGCGTCCATAGAAGCAATGACGGCGAGAGGGGGATGGACGGCGGAAGGGGGGGGGGGGGGGGAGGGGATTGCAAGCCGCGCGCCCAAATTTAAATAGAATGCAAATCGCGAGCCCGAGATAAGATGAATAATAATCATCGCTCCGTCCGCGCTGTCCGGACCGATGTCTGCAGCAGCGCCTGTATTTATCGACGCGGAGCGAGTATTATATTACAGGCGAGCGCGCCCGATAGGAGCAGCGATAGCTGAACGTCGCTCCTACCATTGCAGGCAGCCCGTGCGGACTCGTTTTGCCCTTTTTCTTTATCACTCTAACTCCCGCAAAACTACTCGGTAGTTTCTCAAACATCAGTGCCTCGTAATCGGTTCGAGATGTTGAAAATCGTTTTGCAGCAAATACAGCACCGAAATAAATCGAAAGGCAAGCCAATTACATCCTATATACGGTCGATATGTCAGTCCCGCTGGATCTCTCAATGGAACGGAGAGCCCGGAATCGTGAGAAGATCGAGGGTAAAAGGCAGGCACGAGTTTACAGGCGCACTTGCCGATCTCGGCTCATATACATCGACTATCCGACGCACTGCATCGGAGCGTGTGGTGTATACATATCTTCATCGAGCTAGTCGGTCCGACGGGGTTGGCCAGCGCAAAAAGCCCGCAGGTATTCACACATAGGTAGCACCGGTAGCACCGTTCACGTATACGGGGCATGAAGAAGGTAGCGAGCGAGGGGTATATGGCTCTATCGATAGGATGGATATATACATCTGATTAATTCACATCGCGGATGTCTTTATTCTACTAATGTCCCGAGCGCCCGGGATAAGATAAGGAGGGGCTTCTGCTATACTTGCGCTTCCCATGCATACCGTATATAATATAATGTGTGTGTGTAAATGCACATTGCAGGTACACAGATGCATTCAAGTTGCCGCGGTATAGATGCAAGCACAGCAAAAAACGGAGGGACGCCGAGGGAGGAGGAGAAATAGGGGAGAGAAGAGGGCTCGGTGCAAGGAGAATGCTGCTTTTCTCTCGTCGCATTAAACTCGATGCGCCGCGATGGAGCAAGTACCGAGAGGTAGTACGAGGCGCATAATCGACTATTCGCATCTGCGGTCAAAAAAAACCGCATGAAACCAATAAGGTACGCGGCGACTATTTGCCTGCTCGGGAGGTAGGGTAAATCATGGGTGATACAGTCCTTGCTGCAAGTGGACGTGTCTTCAGAAGACGGTACAGCCCTTTTAGCAAACATACATCATAACGTCACGTACGTGAAAAACTTTGTAGTTTTTACGTTTTGGGGATGAAACAGATACAAAAAAAATCCCCTCAAGCTGACAATGTTATTCCAATGTACACACAATTATAGTCCCACCCGATAATAAAAACCCGGCGACTGGCTCGTAAACTATCAGCACCACAACCAGCAGCAGCAGCAGCAGCAGAGCGCGGAGTACAGCAAAAGCAGCTTCGTTCGGTATCCCCCCCCCCTCCCCCAGCTACGAACTCGTAAACAGAGCAGCTCGTATACGAGTCAACCGCGATGGCGATTCGCGAGGAGCATGAGCCACTGCAATGCTGGGAGCTCTCAGTAGGTTAGTGCAGGCACGCGCATCGTCGTGTCTATCGGCTGTGACGGTGGGCTACAGGAGGGCGGAGGGGAGAGGCAGTATAAGAGTAAACGACGCGGAGGGGGGGGGGACGGGGCCGTCGGCCGACAGAGAAGGGGGAGAAGAGGGCACGGGGTATTAAATCATAGAGCCCCCAGCGCCTGCCGCCACTACCGCCCGGTTTACTGCCGGATAAAACGCAGCGACTGTTATGTTATGGACCACCTGTGCGCCTCGACCCTGAACTCTCTCTCCCTCTCTAGTGTTCGCTGTTGCGATCCATGTGCGCTCACGGCTACCGAAAACAGACCTCTTCTTCAGCCCCGTCCGAAATTCCCCTCCTCCCTCCCTTGCGCTCGTCACCCTCCGACGATGCACTCTGTATCGATTGGGAACATTTCGTGCTGGTCTTTTTCATCTTGGAAGGTTTTTCGATCATTTGTTCCACAACGATCTGTACAAAGATAACAAGATGACAAGTTCTACCGGTGCTTGTTGGATAGAAGACGATGTCACTCTGGTGAATAAATTTTAAAAATAAGTGTGGCTATATAGAGTGACTGGGAGAGTATTGTTGATTCATCGGTGCATCAGTGCAATTAACGCCGTGTCCAAAAAAAATGATCGGGCTTCCACCGGCCCGGGGAGAGCCCATTGGCGCGCCGTCATCGGTCTCCCTCGAGCAGAAAACGGCCAATCAACGTGCGGTAGGTATAACCTCCTCCCCCCCCCCCCCGCAGGGTGTCTAACGCGTACAGATATATACACTACTACGCAGAGCCAGCGCCGCTGTATACGCGAGGGATACTTTCAAGTTGGCAAGCCACCCACCGCCGCACAGCCGCATAACTCGGGCGCGCTGAGAGAAGCTCCGTAACTCTGTTAATTCATATCTGGAAAGTTGGGCCGTCGCGCGGTGGTGCGCGGGTCGAGGGGAGAAGCTAGAGAGCTGCCCGGGAGCTTCGCTTCGGAGGGAGAACTGGGGTGGGTCTCGGTACATGTATACATCATACGTATAGGTGCGAGAGCCGAAAGCGAGAGTAAGAGAGCGAGGCAGGAGTACAGCGGCGGCGGCGGGGGATGGGGGGGGGGGCGGGGGGTCGCGAGAGAGGGTTGCTTTAGCCTTGCCTCGAGCTTCCCGAGGAATCGATACGCCGCCGACTGGCTGCCAGCGCCACCACCACTGCCTCTCTGCACATGAGCTATATATGTTTCTCCCTTCTGTGCCTGCCGCCACTTTGTGATGCCCGATTCACCTGTGCATCGAGAGAGAGAGAGAGAGCTAGACGCCTACTCCTCCTCTTCTCAGCGATGTGCACTTTTGCGCTCTTACCTACTGTACCTATATTATATACCCCTCTTGGGGGGTGCGTGGAGGTAGGAGGGGGTGAGCCGGGGATACGAGCAGAAAAAAGCTGATACCGACAGGACTTTCCGATTCGTGCTCTTCGTTGCCGTGTGTGCCGCGATCGCAGTGTACTCGGCTAACCTATCATAAGAACGCAGTCGGACAAACAGTAGAAACAGCCCGATTGGTCAGACGATGGTCAGACGTAGGGTCAGGAAAGATGATTCTTTTTCAGTCAGCGCACAATTATCAAGCAGAACAGAGCAACAGAAGAGAGTTTGCGCGCAAATACGTAAATACCCGCACCAGAGGAGAGACATCGAAATGACAGGGCGCGTTAACTTCTGGCACTTTTCCGCGAGCTCAGCCGAGCGGATGAGCGTCGTCGTCGTGATGTTGGATGCGCCCCCCCCTAGCCCCGCACAATCCTCCATCGCACTCATCCCCTTCCCTTCCCCGTTACTACTGTACAGAAAGTCACTTGGCCTGCCTGCTTTTTCCGGTTGACGCGTCACGGGGAGTACAACAGACTCTTCCTTCCTCCCGTGATGGCTCGATGTATTTAGCCTTTTGCGCGGCTGTTGCAGCTCTTTGGGGGGGGGGGACGTTCGAGGGAGCGTTGCACCCGAGTGCATCCTACCTAATTTCGTTAATCACTTGCAGTCATGAGTGTCTTTGATCGGATTGATGGATGGATGGATAACGATGAATGGCGTTTGCCCGCGGCTTCGAATTTTCATCTTCGGCAAATTGTAATGGCGGCTAATAGTCATGATGGCTTCCGGGGGAGACGTCATTAAATATAAACATCGATGAGGATGAGCGCTACGGTGCAAGCTGCAGTCATTGTTTTGAGTGACTCGTTTTGCCTCGCTGTCACTTTGCGAGACAATTTTCAGAAGCCAACCCGTCCGATGACTCTATTGCGACTGCAGTCTCTGCGCACATGCTATACATATACCCCGAGGTTTTAATAATTCCATTGTGTTCTATTTTGATGATTCGAGTTTTTTTTTCTCCGTAATTCAATGATAGGTACGGAGATGTCCGATTGAACGAATCTATTAACGTAGCTAAAAGAATTGTTCAACAGCACACTGGGAATAATATCAGAATGAGTACACACAACAGTGAGTCTCCGCCGCACGCACGCGATGATAAATAACGCCCCGATTGTAGTAATAAGTAAGTAGTGTATACATATACGAGTCGCGATTCCTCGAGACGCGTCGCTGCAACTCTTGCTCAATATCATTGTCGCCGTGCGCAGCCAAACAGACACCTGGTCGCCGACCCACTTGGCCGGTCTAATTTATATGTATAGGTGTCGTTGGTGGTAGAATGCATTATACTTGTATACATATACATACATGTATACTGCAACCGCGACGACCTTTGCGCGCATTGTTTCGAATTTATCGTTTTATAAACGCCGGGATGACGTATGGGCCGGCCGGGCGGGTTCGTGGCGTATAACTAACCATAGCGTACTTTTATGTAATTGATCAGTGCGTTTCGCTGACTTACGAGCTACTGGATCGCCGAGCGCGTGCAGGTCTTGGGTACAAATGGGCGAGTGATAAATCGAGCGGGACACATCTGAAAGTAAACAAGAGGAAGAAATACGTGAGCATCGAGGTAAAATTCAGCTGGATTTTGTGGTGAATGCAATAATAATGATAATAATTATTATAATAATAATATGATATTTCAATCGTACGCGCGGGGCAGGAATATTTTGTTTTGCCTACAATGCCTCGCGACTCTCAAAAGGGAGAGTTTCCACCCCCGAAATTTCGCGCCACGCAGTTCCAAACGGCCCCACCCGCTCATTAAAATCTGTTTAGCCAGCGCGAGCTGGCAACCGACGCAAAAGGGCCGCGCCCGGCTCCCCCTCGCCGTTTTTCGAAGGGGCTCCTGAAAACAGCGAGGTCCCCGGAGACCTCGCGGCAGAGGAGCGCTGCGGCACCCCCCAGTCATTTGAATTTCGATCGTAAAATTATCAACTGTTTTGATTTTATCGCCCGAGGCGTTGTTGCACGCGCTGGGCTCTCTTTCCCCGTGGATGGTTCTCTTATGGATGGAGTTTGGAAATTCGCGCGCCGGCGCGGTAGGAAGGAAGTGCGTAATAAAACGCCGGAGGATAATCGATCCTTCGAGGTGTAACGGACGGCGTTTTTCGATTCGATCGTTCAAAAATTCGGTTACCCCGGAACAACAGGTACAAGTTGCTGATTGCAGAACAGCCCAGTTGACCAGGACTCGACGAATGTACTCCTTCCCAATAACACACAGGCATCCAAGATAAGTCGAGCCTATAGGGCATACCGTACAGTCGTCACTTGCACCGAGGAAGGAGCCTTCTCCCGTCGGATCAACAGTTATGTATACGTCGTCGCGCGCCGGATTACGGGCGCGCTAATTACGTGGCAACGCTCCCGGCCCCATCGCGAATAGCCCCCCTTCAAATTAGACTAATGGCCGGCGTTGTCGCGCCGAGCCACGCGCGCGGACGGGCCTCTGAATTCCCGCGAATGGTCCCGGGTGATCTCGACCCCGTGCACATTGACAACAACGACGAGACCCTATCGAGCCCTGGGATCGAGCCTGCAGCTAGCGCAGTGTCGATCGGGGGACCGTCTGCCTGCCTGCCAACCGTTGACCCTGTTTGGGTACACAGAGGTCCATGCTGGGCAGCTCATTGAGTAATCCACACTGTAGAGATTAATTTTTAATCGCTCTCAAAGTACGATACACGCATCGTTTGAAACAAGCATAAACGAGCCAGGTGTCTGCTTGGGCTTGTTTTCCGCACCCTCGAACAACCCTCGTCCCCCCCCCGTGCACGCGGTACGCAAAGTGCTCTCCGATGGGTAACGCACGCACACACCTCCCACGCGCGCACGGGGAATCTCAAGAAGTAGGAAAGGAGGAGGGCATATACGTACATTATCCGTGCGGGGTTTCCAAGACGCGAGCGGTAAGCCATTTTCCAGACGATGAGGCGCGAAGCCCCGGGAGGTAATCCCCCCCCCCTCCCTACCTTACCGACCGACGACCGGAGAAGCCAGCCTCAGGTGTTGTTGCCGCGGCCCCGCCGGGCTTCGTGGGCGCGATACAGGTATGCACAGCCAACGCGGCCGTGTATCGAGTTTACGTTCGGTGCAGCCGTCCTGATTATACGTTTCGTCGGCCAGATTATCGGACATCAGCGCCCCGTGCGTATTATACACGGGTGGGTGTGGGCTCGTGGGTTCGTGGTAAGGTGAATCGGAGGGGGGGGGGGGGCAGTACGGAGTATCGATTTTCACGGGGCGCGTCGTTACCGGGATTACGCGAGTGACCAAGCCAGCCCCCTGATGTTCATCGAAGGGTCGAGCGAATCGTTTACAAGGGAGTATTTTCTTTTTTCTCCCGCAAAGTCAAAACTTCCTGCCTCCGCCCCGAGTCCGCGCCGGAACGAGCACATCCCTCCGAAAGTCGAGTGGATGGGAGCGCCGGCGAAGAAATAGCCCCGCCATTACGTAATATCCGAGAGTAGGGCTCGGAGGGGGGGAGATAGTCTCGACGGGGACGTCCCGCGGAGCGGGTATGACCCTCCTCGCGCCCGCGCCGTCCTTTCCCGGATCCAGGATTTATGCGTCCTTGGCCACGGGGGAAGCACGGGGTATTGGTCTTCCTCTCTATTCCCGAAGGAAGTTTCTCCCCCCCCCCCCCCCCCCCCCCCCCCCCCCCCCCCCCCCCCGCCCCCCCCCCCCCCCCCCCCCACGCCTCGGCTCGCTGGGCTTCTCCGTCATACACCGCTGGAGCTCGCCCGGAGCTTCCGAGGCGGCGATCGCTTATTCCGCGTGCTTCATAAAACCCGATCGACTTTGGGAGCCCGTATCCCAGCGAAATCGCCCGGCTCCTTCCGATCGGGAGGGTCCGGGCAGGAAGACAGAAAAAATGTAATCTCGCGGAGGATGTGCTTGCGAGTATCGCGTTTTGGTCGTCGAGCGTGATTCTCCGCGGGGAGTTTGCGTGTTTGATGTAAATTTAAATGACAACGGTTAAATATATGCCCAAAACCGTTTTAAAATCATTCCCTTCACGGATCGGCGTCGTATTTTACACGCTCGTTCCGCCGGTTCGAAAATACTGGCGCGCGTAAAGAATTTTGGTTACGACGCGAGCTTACACGATCAACAGGAGCACCCGATTATGAATAATACATCCCCGGGCGGAAAGAGCCAACAGCCTCGGCTGAAGCAGTCATCGGTCAAAAAACCGCTGTCATTTCGGCGCGAAAAGTCCATAAATCACCGCAGAGGCCCCTCTTTCGAAATTCCCTCTCCCCGCGAGTACACCGGGGCGCGCCGCACCGAGCGGTCCATCGCGCATTATTCTCGGAGGCAGACGGCACGGAGGAGGGCAATTAACATTCG
>JAPYYV010016624.1:0-12238 GCA_030522625.1 Copidosoma aretas
CTTGGCTCTTCCCTCGGTCATAAAGAATAATAAAAAGAAGTTAATAGTCCTTACTGTGTACTTATTTCGCGTTCGACCAACCGACCACAAACCCACGTATCATTACTATGACGAATTCCAAATTCAATTTTTCAACCCTTAAAAAAGTTAAAAAAAAAAAAAATGTTTTGTGACCATGAAAATCGTTACAAAAAGCTTAATAAGGTATTAGACTTAATTTTTTTTTCCGAGCCGTCATAAAAATAGGATAACAAAAACACACACACACACACACATACACACCCACACGCATACACCCACACAATGAGACAGACAGTCTTTTTCTAAAAATTGTATTTTTCATTTTAGACACTATATAAAACATTTCTAACGTATTTCCACAAATTTTTTTTTACCGATACAAAGCTTTTTATATGAGGAAGCAATAAGTGTATCGTGATCCTCGTTTTTTTGTTAATTATTCTATTAAATGTTTAGCTTTATCTAGTAAAAATAAAGTCTTAGTTACGATAGTTATTCAAGAGATTAAAATAACGCTTTTGAAGTCATAATGTACTAAATTATCATTCGTGGTTGTACAAAAAGAAGTACGTAGAATTTCTCAGAACTTTGTTATTATTTGATGGATGCGGTACTTAATGTTTGGCATTTTCCGATGCACAATAAAAATATTCCATTAAATTTGCTTTTTACAATAATAAATCAGAAGCTAAATAAGTTTATTGTGAAATAATGAATTTTGAATGAGTAACAATTACAATTTGTTGTAAATAGATTTTCTTTTCGGTTCTTACTTCTTCACAGAGGAAGCTTTGTATCGGTAAAAAAATTTTTCCTAGAAATACGTTAGAAATGTTTTATATGGTGTCAAAAATAAAAAAATACCATTTTTAGAAAAAAGTATGTCTCTCTCTCTGTGTGTGTGTGTGTGTGTGTGTGTGTGTGTATGTGTGTGTGTGTGTGTGTGTGTGTGTGTGTGTATAGGTTGATATAATCCGTCATATCTCAGGAACCCGACAGTCGATTTCAATGATTCTGGGCTTACAATTTTAGGATTTTCGTCCTTATGGCGGCTCAGAAAAAAAATGTAAGTTTTGTACCTTATTAAGATTTCTCTTAACGTTTTTTATGGTCAAAAAACAAGTTTTTTACTTCTTTCAGGGTGAAAAAAATTTGATTCAAATTTCTTAATAGTACAATCTAATAGAGCTTCAACATAGCTCTATTTTACATTTTGAATCATTTTGATAAAATATTTTGTATACCTTTTATTTAAAAAGTACTGAGATTTTTGTGGAAAATCTCTCATATCTTAAAAACTTTTTAAGTGATTTCGATGATTAAAGGCTTAAACCATTTTTTCTATATTCGTGCACTAATTAAAAAACACTAATTCTTATTTTATACTTTATTAACGTTGCTATAATAAATAATTGTTTATGTCGAAAAAGCGGTTTCTTTCTATTAAAGGGTAAAAAAATTAAAAATTGATTGTTTTAATAGTTCTATCTTAAATAGAACTCAAACAGCTTCAGTTTAAATAAAAACAAATTTTTTTTACTCTGTGCCGTTTTTCTTTATTCAAGAAAATCTACACTTGCTTTCTTATAGAGGAAGCTCTGTATCGGTAAAAAAAACTTTCTTGGAAATACGTTGGAAATGTCTTATATAGTGTCTACAGTGAATAAATACCATTTTTAGAAAAAGTTTGTCTGTATGTCTGTCTGTCTGTCTGCCTCTCTCTCTCTCTCTCTCTCTCTCTCTCTCTCTCTCTCTCTCTCTCTTTCTCTCTCTCTCTCTTTTTGTCTATTATTCCTTCTCTCTGTTTTATGTTCCAGGGCTTAAAATTTATCTTTTCTAATCTTTATGGCGACTCGCCAAAAAATATCTTGTCTTATACCTTATGAAGTTTTTCACCTTATTAAGGTTGTTGTACCGATTTTTAATGCTAAAAAAACGGTTTTTGCTGTTTTTTGAGTGAAAAAATTCAACTATGATTTTATCAATAGTTATATTATATACATAATTAAATAGCTTTCTATAACTCAATTAAATATTTCCACCACAAGATAGTTGTATCACGTATATCTATTTCAGTAAAAAGTTCTAATTATTTATTCAATTGTTTTCAATTCAAAAAAATATCAAAAATATTTTTTGTACTATCCAGATAAAAATAGTAATATTATTTTCGAAATAATTCTACCTCATGGAGCATGAAAACAGCTTCCTTTTATATTTAAAAGAACTCTAAGATTTTATTTCATTATTTTTTTCAGTTCAATAATAATTGCAGGAAAATGTTGTTAAGTAAGCTTTGTGCTAATTTATTGGCAGCCATTCTCCTTTTGCTTCCTCATAGAGGAAGCTTAGTATCGGTAAAAAAAAAATTGTTCTAGAAACATGTTAGAAATGTTTTATATAGTGCTTAAAATGGAAAAAAACAATTTTTAGAAATGTCTATCCGTGTGTGTGCGTGTGTATGTGCGTGTGTGTGTGTGTGTGTGTTTGTGTGTGTGTCTAATCAGTCATATCTCAGAAACCCAACGGTAAATTTCAATGCAATGATTCTGGGCTTAAAAATTTTGGTTTTTCGTCCTTCTCGCGGCTTGGAAAAAAATTTAAGTTTTATTCGCTCAGAGCCAGTGCAGATTTAGCGCCCTCTGAAGCAGACAACTTACAAAAGTTCCTATGTGTAAACAAACAGATTCATTAATGATTTTATCTTTACATACTCCCTAGTTAAAAAAATTATAGCAGGCTTTGAATATTTTCATCAATCACTCTAAAAAATTAATCCGCAACTGCTTAAATCAGCTTGAATTACAAAAAAGGCGGTAATTTTGATACCTTTATTCCGTCGATTATTACTCCATTCTTTAATTTTTTATGTTAAAATATAAACTGAAATTTGTTTCACTGATATTTAAGCAAAACACATTAGATATTTTATATCATATCTGAGTTTAAAGCATTTGGGTTTACATTTCAACGTAAAAATTGAGTAATTGAGTAATAATCGATGGATAAAGGTATCAAAATTACCGCCTTTGTAATTCAAGCTGATTTTAGCAGTTGTAGATTGATTTTTTAGAGTAATTGATGAAACAATTCAAGGCCTGAAATAATTTATTTAATGAAGGAGTTGGTAAAGATAAAATTATTTATGAAATTCAAAGTAGCAGTAAATTTATTGTTAGAAAAACATTAAAAATAGTGAGATTTTTTTTACAAAATACAATTGAAGCCACTCCTACTTTATATCAGATGGCTATTTTCGACTTTCCCGTGATAAACATTAAAGCTCATTACAGGCACTTCAAAATTAAGCCTTGTTTCATTGAAAAATATTGAATGAGTCAAAAATTATAGTTGATTAAAATAATTTTACAAAAAATCGATTAGATGTAAATTGTTCGTCCGAAGCCTTAACTTCAATAGGGTTCCTGCGTAAATTTTTTTTTTAATCAATTGGGTACATTAGGTAGGCTATCAAAAAATATTTTACACGTATTTTTTCTTTTTTTATATAAATGAAAACTGATAAAGATATACCGTATGAAATTTACACGTGACGTCATACCTGTAGTCTATTATGCATTGGATTTTATACAGGTATGACGTCATACAGCCCCCACTCCTGAACTTTGATACGCTCTATCTTTGGAAATTTTCGTTTGTATGAAAAAAGAACCAATATTTTTTGATAACCTACCTGACGGACCAAATGGAATTTTTCATGCAACGATCCTATTGGCCGTAACTTTTGAAGGGATTGACTTTTTTAATTTTTTCAAAGCTTTTTCCAATCACTTTAAATAACTTTTTATACAATTGCTTTAAGGACGTTTATGCCACTCAGTGGTTTTCAACCAACTCAGTATAGCAGATAATCATTGATGTTTCAAATAATGGTTGTTAATTATCGTTAGTTGACACTAAAATAACCTCAAAAACCTAAACATTAGAAAATTTACGAAAAAAGATCAAAATTTTAGCATAATGCAAAAAGTTGAGTAAAACTTCATGACTATATAGATATACTAAAAGCATGGCAAACTTTTTTTAGATGAAATTCCAGCCCATGTCATTGACAAATAATTTTCACCTTCAAAAATAGAGTTATCAGTTATTTTTAAATACAAAAAAGTTTCTCCTGATCCCCCGGGACTACCTAAAAAAAAATTTAATAATTTTGTATAAATAAAACTTAAGAAATCTGTTTTTGAACTTTGCTTGATTGTACATACAGCATTTCAGACATACTTTTACAGAAAACAATATCTTCATGGTTGTTAATTGGTGACGAAACAATTTTTGTTGGTAATAGCAAATAAAATAATTTACAAGATTTGTCCTCCGGTTCAAAAATTTGATTTATATGTAAAAGGGCACAATTGTCGTTACCATTAATAAAATATCCTATAAAATAGTTTTGATATTTGTTTCAAACCATCGAAATCACTTGGCAAGTTTCTGATATATCAGTAATTCGAGAAACAGAATAGTAGATGTTCTTTGACAAAAAAACGCCCTTAAATGAAAAAAAATTTTCAAATTTTCAATTAAGTTGTTTTAATACTCTATCAGTTACAACTATTAAGGAAATCAAATTAAAATTTTTGTATTATAAAAGTAGCAAAAAACCGTGTTTTGGACATAGAACATTGTTATAAAAACCTTATTAAGGAGTACCTTAAAAAATTTTTGAAACCGATACAAGAATATCAAAACATACATTTTTAATCTTAAATCATCGAAATCCTTTGAAGGGATTCTAAGATATGACTGATTTTCCACAAAAATCTTAGTATTTTTTTGATAAAAAGTAAACAAAATAATTTATTAGGATGATTAAAAATGTAAAATAGAGCTGTTTCGCAGCTCTATCAGACAATACTATTTAGAAATTATAATTAAATTTTTTTATTTTTATTATTTTTATGAAAATTAAAATAAAATAAACATTTTTTGACTGTACACATCGTTATAAAATCTTTAATAAGGTATAAAACTCAAATTTTTTTCTGGACAGCTGAAAGGATAAAAAAACAGGTATCAATATTTTAATCATCACAATTCTTCAAGTTTTTAACAGAGATGTCATTGATTTCCCACAAAAATCTTAGAATTTCTTTTATAAAAACCAAAAAAAAAAAACTTATCAAGATGACTAAAAATGTAAGGTGAAGCTTTCTCGAAGCTTTATCGTATGCTACTATTTAGAAATTCAAATGAGGTTTTTTAATCCTTAAAAACCGCTGCCAATAAATTAGCACAAAGCTTCCTCAACACTATTCTTCTGAAATTATTTAACTAAATAAAATAATAATAAAATATTAAATGATTTAAAATGTAAAGAGAAGCTTTTTTCATGCTCTATGATGTGGAATTATTTCGAAAAGAAGAATATAATTTTTACTCGAATAGTACTAAAGATACTGTTCAAATTTTGTTTAATTAAGAATAATTGGAAAAATAATTAGAATTCATTACTGAAATTGATATGCGATACAACTAACTTGCAGCTAAAATATTATTAAATTATATAGAGCTGTTTAAATATCTATAGAATATAATTATTGATAGGATCAAATTTAAATTTTTTCGCACCAAAAAAAGCAAAAACCGTTTTTTTAGCATTAAAAATTGTTATAACAACTTTGATGGGGTACTGAACGACAAATCTATTTGCAAATCTATATAAGGATATCATATTAAAATCAATATGAGGATATCGTTAAAATTATTTGGAGGGTTTCTGAGATATGACTGATTCAATAAAAAAATTGTAGATGTTCTTCAATACAAAAACCGGCATAGCGTAAAAAAAATATTGTTATTGCTTCCTCTTAGAGGAAATTTTGTATCGGTAAAAAAAAATTATGTGGAAATACGTTAGAAATGTCGTACATAGTGAAAAATTATAGAGTGAAAAAAATCATAAAGTGAAAAAACACTATTTTTAGAAAAAGTCTATCTCTCTGTGTGTGTGTGTGTGTGTGTGTGTGTGTGTGTGTGTGTGTGTGTGTGTGTGTGAGTGTGTGTAATCAGTCATGTTTCAGAAACCCAACGACCGATTTTAATGTTCCAGAGCTTAAAATTTTTCTTTCGTAATCCTTATGGTGGCTTGAACAAAAAATTTAAGTTTTATACCTTATTGAGGTATTTATAACGATTTTTGATCGTCAAAAACTGGTTCACGTCAGAACATATTCTAGAGATTAAGGGCTAAACATTATTATTTCTATATCCTTTGAATGTTCCCGAAAAAAATTTGAGTTTTATTCCTTGTTAAGGTTGTTATAACAATTTTTGATGGTCAGAAACTGGTTTTTCGCGTTAATAAAGGTCAAATATTTACTTTGCGAAATTTACAATAATCTCATTTGATAGGGTATAAAATTACCTTTATATATTTTCCATTTTTTAGTGTTTTTATAAATTATTTTCTCCAGTTTTTATTCAAAAAATAAAATTTTCGGAAAAAGAAAATTATATCTGTAAAATGAATTAAAACTAGTTTTTCGCCTTGATAAGGGTCAAAAATTAATTATGCGAAGATTACAAATATCTTTTTCGATACAGTATAATAATACCTTTATTTTCCATTTTTTAGGGGCTTGATAAGTTTATTGTTCAGTTTTTATTAAAAACAATAAATTTTTAGAAAAATATTGAGATATTTCTTGATAAAGTAGACTAGTAGATACGACAGGAATAGTGTTGGTTAGAGCGTTGTCTGCGAAAAATGAGTAAAAAAGAAGTGAATTTGTAAAATGATTGAAAATCAAATGAGAAAGTGTATTTTTGAACATTAAAATAAAGTAATCACTTTTATTGAAAAGTGTTTATAAAATAAAAGGTTATATCTAAGTTAACATTAAAAACGATAAGGAGCAGACAAAGATATTGTTATGCTCTGGCTTACAGGCACTATTATGAACACTCAGCGCTTGGAAGAGGAAAGGATGAGAGATGTGAGAGAGTAGGGACTGACACTTTATGTAATCTTAAAACTAACAACCACCCCGCATTCTCCAGAATGAATTCTGTAAGTGGGGAAACCACTAGGGAGAGCGTCGTGTTTCATTGAAAAATATTGAACGAGTCAAAAGTTATGGTTGGTGAAAGTAATTTTACAAAAAAATCGATTTTACAAAAAAATCGATCTCGATTGAGATATAAATTGTTTGTCTGAAGCCTTAACTTCAATTGGCCGTAACTTTTGAAGGGATTAACTTTTTTAACTTTTCCAAAAGTTAAATAAAAGCTTATTCCAATCACATCAAATAACTTTTCATACAATTGCTTCAACTATAAGAGAAAAAAAGTTGTGCGTATAAGAGTGTGTCGTAATTTTGTAGTGTTGTCGTTTTTTCAAATTTTCACGTAATTTTTCAGAATATAGGCTGACAAAACAACAAAATTTTTGCACCGAAACAAAAAATAGCTCTCGGTCCAAAAATTTTTCAGGTTGTCGTTCACGTATCAACTTCAAACTTTGTACAGTAATAAATAATGATGGTATCTAGAGCATATGATCTTGGGTTTTGATGATTTTCCTTCCGTTTTTTAATAAACAACAAAAAACTGTATAGTTACGGACAGAGGCTGATGGCGCGAAATTTAAATTCAAAATCTACTTTTCCACCCCCTTCAGGAAAAATAATGAATTAAAAATCAGAGATTTTGTAAAAATGTTAGGGTTCTTGATTTCATGCTCATCAACAGTAATGTATGGTTTCTGATACACAAAAAACTACGGAATAGAAAAATTCTTGAGCCTCAAATTAAAGATTGGGGATTACAACTAAAAAATCACTGTAAATAATACAGTTATAGAAGAGCATCTTTAATTGTAGGGAAAAATTAACGAAAAAACGAGAAACCCAATTATATAAACAAAGTATGTCCTAGACATCTATACAGACGCATCACTATCGGGCCGAGGAGCTTATTCCGAGGAAAAAAAAGCTAACAGTCTGTGGTAGATTGGAAGGTAACTTCGAAGAACTTGACCCATGTTGTAGTTAATTAGATAATAATAATGATGTATTTATTTTAAGTATAAAGTTCCGATACACTACATGAGCTTGGTAACAAATACGAGGTGAGAACAGTGCGCCAAGCCGTCACATAATTTACTGACTAGCTTGTATTTCAGCGCGGGACGTTCGCTCGTGTGGTGTCGATTTACAAGTGTTAGTATTACACAGAGCTCTTTTCTATTAACGGGCTTAATACATTACACAATCATTGTAAAAAAGAGGAAAAAATGTATTTCATTATTCGACTACAACTTCTGGCAGTCCTGTTCGGGCTCAAAACCTTTGCCAGAAACCAAAAAACTGTAAAATTCTATTCCATGTTGAAAACACAACCGCTATTTCATACATAAACCGAATAGGGGGCATTCAATTCAAAACACTGAACAGATTGGCCAGAAACATCTGACAATGGTGTGAGAAAGGAGAATTTGGATTTTCACTGCATATACTGCATCGAAAGATAATACAGAAGCAGACGCGGAATCTCGCAGACTTAATGACTATACCGAAACCAAACTAGGCAACAAAGCTTTCGGAAGTGTATGTAAGGTACTTGGCAAGCCAAATATAGATTTATTTGCTAGCCACGCAAATGCCAAATGTAATAAATACACATTTCATGGAAAGCAGACCCAGAGTCTTATGCAATATACGCGTTCACGGTCCTTTGGGATCGCTGTTTTTTTTTTGTATGCTTTACCACCAGTATCAGTAATCCTAAAAACATTGCAAAAGATAAAAAACGACCAAGCGTGTAGCATTGTAATTGTACCAGACTGGCCGGCACATACTTAGTACCCTTTTTTCCATTCAATGCTAGACTCCACACTATTAAAACTTGGAACTAAAGACAATTTTGTTATTTCCAATGTCCAAGCAGCTTTTCTCAGTATGAGAAAAACTATCCTGGTGGCCACAGTCTTATCAACACAGCATTTAAATTAAAAGAAGTGCTTTACAACTCACTGAAAATTTTATTATCCTACCTATCAGAATAATTACTAAAAAAATACAATAGCTGCTTCGAAAAATGGTGGACTTTCTGCTTGAGAAAGGATATAAACCCATTCAAGGCTAGAGTTCCCAAAATTTTGGATTTTCTAACAATATTTCAGAAAGTAGCAGCATCGAGCTCCATAGGAGTGTGTAGATTCGCAATTAGTTTGCTGATTGGTCCAGAAATTGGTCAAGACGATCGAGTAAATCGATTCATTACAAGTGCATCTAATGTTAGACTGGCAAGACCAAAGTATGATTCAACCTGGGATCCCAAAATCATACTAGATTTATACAAGTCTCAAGAGACAAATGACAAACTACATATCAAGGAGTAATCACTAAAACTAATCACGTTATTAGCTCTAACTACAGGCCACTGGATGCAGACCTTTGCTCTTATTATAATCGAAAATGTAAAAACAAAGAAATATAGAATTGAGATAAAAATTCCAAGTAGAATCAAAACGTCGGGTAGAAACAGGAAACAACCTACCTTGGTTTGACCATTTTTTAAAAAAGACGAAAAAATCTGCGTGGCCACGACTCTGTTGGATTATTTTCGTCGGCTCAGCACAATAAAGAGTCAAGTCAGGACGATGAGCAAGAAAGAGCCAAGTCAAAATTGAGAGTTAGAAAGAGCCAAGTCAGATTCCAGAGCAAAAAAGAGCCAAGTCAGATTTCAGGACAAGAAAGAGCCTAGTCAAAATTATGATCAAGAAGGGGCCAAGTCAGATGTACTTTTTTTTCTTCCGATTTTCTGTTGGCTGCAATAGCTACATTTGGCCCCTTCTACAAACGAGAGTATAAACGCACTTAGACAACCAAATAACCCTACATATAAGAGGTAAATTTATTCATTAAATATACAGCGATAAATAAATTATCTATGAATGATTAAAGATTAAATAAATAACCTAAATCCTAATGACCTAGTACTCCAAGCGACTTTAACTAAATGTAATTTATTTATTATTAAATAATTTATTAAGAATTAATTTATTGATGAAGAGTAAATTAATAAATTCACCTCTGATACGTAGGGTTATTTGGTTAAAGTTGCTTGGACCACTGGGTCATTGAGATTTTGGTTATCTATTTATTCTTTAATAATTTATTGATTATTTGTTTGTTGCTAAATAGTTCATTAATAAATTCACCTCTCATATGTAGGGTTATTTGGTTAAAGTTGCTTGGAGTACTTGGTCATTGAGATTTTGGTTATTTATTGATTCTTTAATAATTTATTGACAAGTTATTTATTGCTACATAGTTAATTATTAAATTTACCTCTGATATATGTGGTTATTTGGTTAGAGTTGCTCGGAGTACTGTATCATTGAGATTTCGGTTATTTATTTATTCTTTGATAATTTATTCATTATTTATTTATTGCTAAATAGTTCATTAATAAATTCACCTCTCATGTGTAGGGTTATTTGGTTAGCTAAGTGCGTTTATACTCTCGTTTGTAGAAGGGGCCAAATGCAGCTAGTGCAGCCAACAGAAAATCGGAAAAAAAAAGTATATCTGACTTGGCCAACTTCTTGCTCATAATTTTGGCTTGGCTCTTTCTTGCTCTCAATTTTGACTTGGTTCTTTATCGCGCTGAGCCGACGACCAGCTCTTACTCAAAGAGATGAGTGGAGTGGCTCTTACGCGTCTGGGCGAAGCTCGAAGACTGGCTGGCGCCGGAATAGAGTTGGTGGGGCAAATTTGTGTGGTGTGTATAGTATCTCGGTGAATGTAATGTGTGAGTAAACTGTGTTTTGTGTAGGCGCCGTAGGCGGGGGCGTACTTATGAGTTGTGTATGTGTTGAATTTTTTTTTTTCTATATTTAATTTTGTGTATGTCAAGTGTGAGTGCGCTGTGTATTTGAGTATGTGAGGGCGTACTTGTGATTGTGTATGTATTGTATTCATTAGTCAAACACATAGGGTTAAAGGGGGGGGGGGGGGGTATTTCCATAGCTACTATGCGCTTGTTCCATCATTTTTCTCTCCGTGTAGCTGACTATGTGTTAAGGGTAAGTATATAACATCGGTTAATCAGCTTATGTGAGTGCCTTGCTTGAAGCCTCGAAAACTGTTAAAAATGCTACGAAATTTCGTGGTCCCTTGTCAGCTGACTAACCAATATTTATATACCCTGAACATTCGCTCGATTATTTAAGGAGGGGTACCAACCAAAGATCTAACTATTATGCTTATTCTTTTTCTTCTTATTTTTATTCTTCTTCTTCTTCTCATTCTTCTTCTTCTTCTTTTTTTTTTCTTCTTCTTCTTTAGTTTTTTATTGGCCTTAGGTCACTCATTATCGTGACTCCAATATGCTATATTAAATCTTCTTATCATCAATTTTAAATTTGTATACTCGAGAACAAATAATTCGAGGCACTATTTTCTATTACTGTTCTGAGGCATGGTAAGCATAACACCTCAAGAACCAGGCACTGTTTTAATCACTGCTGTGTCGGCACGGTAAACATTACACCGCAGAGCCAGAAGCTATCACAGTTATAAGCATGTTGGAAAAACCACAAAGGTACCTGCAAATAAGTAGACGGAGCAGGGTCTTGAACCCACCGAATACGCAGAAAGGTTACTATATGTGTTAAATAAGTATTCTAAAAGAATTCTTCTTTCCTAAAAGTAATCAAAAAGAACACCTATTGACTTTTTTAAGTGATCGCGAATGTCCATCATGATAGAATTCTTAAATAATACTTTATCACCTGAATAAAGAAATGTATAAGAATTATTTTCTTCATAAAGAAGTAATTCAAAAGATTACTCATTTACTACTTTAAGTATCACAAACATCGCTTTACTCATCATGCAAAGAATTCTTGTTGGTTCATACTAGAATTCTTAAAGAATTCTTTATTGAACGTATAAAGAAATGTATAAGAATGCTTTTCTCCATAAAAAATTAATTCTAAATATTATTTATTTACTTCTTTGCAGCTTCAAAAAATTTTGTTCTTAAAATGATAAATCAGATAGTCCGAGAGCCCACTGCGAATTTGGCTGCCTATAACTGTTGAGGCCAAATTTTTTTTGTTAGATAGCGCAATTCTCGTGCAAAATAGAAGTCCAGGGCTGCCGAGTGTAAGGATGGTCAGAAAGAGAGAGTAAAAATACTTCGGAGCAAATAGTACTTCACGATCTGACCTATCACTGTTGTGGAC
>JAPYYV010016626.1:0-12630 GCA_030522625.1 Copidosoma aretas
GTCAGTAATTATAAAATTACTTATAGTGAAAAGTTATATAATTGTATTGCTTACTGCATTATTCTAAAATAAAATAAGATTAAAAGTCTCAAAAGGTGATTAAGTTCAGTTAACTTTATTACCAAAGAAATATAAAAAAAAACTTACTTATTAGGAAGATCAATAAAGGAATCAAAAGGAAGCAAAATTTATAGTATATAAAATAGTACAAACCAATTAAAATAAAAAAAGGAGATGATAAAGGGAATAATAAAGTTACATATAATACAGATTAAATCCGAGTTATCAACGAGTTATCAAGGTGAATAGTGTTTTAAATAAGCATTAACTCATAATATCCTCACTGGGTGTCTCTCTCTTATTATAATACATATCAACGGGTGAATAAATCGAGTAGCTGGACATACTGCTAGTCCCGCGGCCCATCAGGGAACGTAAGATCCAGTCCACAACCTTCCAACCTTCTGTTGGAAGTAAAATAAAGTAAAGCAATAAAGTCAACCACGCTCTGCTACCATTTTTGTTAGGCTATTGTTAAAAACAATTGCTTTACTATATTTTACTTCCAACAGAAGGTTGGAAGGTTGTGGACTGGGTCTGTGGACGATTTATTTACCCGTTGATATATATTATAATAAGAGAGAGACACCCAGTAAGGATATTATGTGTTAATGCTTATTTAAAACACCATTTACCTTGATAACTCGTTGATAACTCGGATTTAATCTGTATTATATGTTACTTTATTATTCTCTTTATTTTCTTCTTTTTTTTATTTTAATTGGTTTGTACTATTTTATATACTATATATTTTGCTTCCTTTTAATTCCTTTATTGATCTTCCTTATAAGTAAGTTTCTTTGGATATTTCTTTGATAATAAAGTTAACTAAACTTATTCATCTTTTGAGACTTTTAATCTTATTTTATTTTAAAATAATGCAGTGAGCAATTCAATTATCTAACTTTTCACTATACTCAATTTCATAATTACTGACCATACTCAATGATCAGTGGTGGGCTACTAAATTATTACAAGTACCACACTTGATGAGCGGTGGCGGGCTACTAAATCAAAACGTCGTGCAAAGGCAATATATAAGAAAAGGCCCTGCAGGATGTTTTCGTTTCATAACTAGAGTAAGCGAGGAGTTGCATTTCCTCGAAGAGTAAGACGAGCTGACCAGATGTTTTGGACTTCGTCCTTGCTTCGGCTGTATTTCGACACTTAATTTAAATCACCTCGAGTCACAAAGTACCAAGTCAGCATTGTTCAGGGACGACTTCGATTTCCTAGTAAAACTATGAACATAATATTTTTATTTCAATCTGTGTCTTGAACATTGTATTATTCCTTAGTCAATATTATAACATTTTATCCTTTAATTAGGCAATCAAAGTCGTCACTTAACACTTACTTTGTTGTACTTTTACGTCATTCCACAAAGTAAATTTTTACAAGCCACTTGTAAATTTACAAAAAAAATTTTTACTGTATGTATTCACATACACACATATATATGTGTATACTATATCGCAAGGTATTCGCACCGTGCCATGCCAGTGCAGATGGCAGTCAGCGGAGGCGCAAGTGCATGCACCAGTCTGTTTGTTTGTCTTTCTTTTGCATTGACTCCGAGAAGTGTCAGGAAAAAGTCTTGTTACCCTTTTTTCGGTCTGACCCCTATCCGCCTAAAGCCTGTAATGCGATACAAGGAATTTCGCACTGGTACGATTATTAAGTCAAGGGACTAAAAGATAATTATAATTAATGCTTAAATGCATATAATAATAAGTGCTTCATAGAAAACAAGCGTGTGTAGTCGAACAGACGGACGTGAAATGAACTCGTGATATAGAGAGCCACTGCTTCTTTAGAAGAAGATCGTTGATTAGTTGCTAGTGTCACACGCGTCGCGGTGTTATTGGTTGCACTAATAGCAAAGTATACATAGAGCGTCGATCTTTATACAGACATCATCTCTTTTGCGCTGAATTTAAATAATAAAGTAGCCATAATCCTTAACATTCCCCCTCCCTTTTGGTTTGAGAAGCAATCAAACAAAATTAAATTGTTTGCACTCCGGTCGGAAAGTACCACTAACACAGCCACTGTGCGAGAGAAAATTGCCGCTTTTCGATGCCGTCAAGCAAAAAAATAGTATATGCACCACGGCTGGAAATAAAGAAGCCTTGGATCGTCCTTTCGCCATCTTCGACTTCACCTCGAATGACAATGTACGGACAATCTGAGGCTTTCTTTACTTTTCTGACCTAGGTACATAATGTTGTACTATTTCATCTCGTAACTATTTGAGTAAAAATATAATTATAAGTGATGATCCTATTAACATCATTCCCATTCCGATTCTTCCGTCTGACGTTACAGTATTAACTAAGTAACTGGTTTGGTAAATACACCGTCCGATGTTCGAAGCTCAAACTCTTACATGCGAGTCCCTACTAGGATATATCTTACTAACATGTGCTAATAGCCAATAGCTAGAAGGTTTGATTCTATTTGTAATCAACACTAACTCACCAACTTGTAAAGATCGTTTAGCATATAGCCACTGTGATCTATGTTGTAAGCTGACAAGGTAATCACAAGACCACCTCTTCCAATAACACTGCGCTAACTGAGTAATTAATCTTTATCTTTGTAAGCATGGGATTTTAACATCGGAGTAATCTAGTTCTGGAATCACACTTACAGGCTTTAGATTGAACAAGTGAGTTAGGATAAGGGCCTTGAGGTCGGTTGGGTCACCTGTTAATGGAATAAGTGGCCTGGAATTAAGGCACGCAATAATCTTGCTAAGAAGAGTTGCAAACTCCACAAAGAGCAATACTTGTTCTCCTACTGCACTTTTAATTGGTACATTGTAGATTTAGCAGCTGCTTCCCAGATGTCTCTGAAATGTGAAGCGCCTGATGGATAAAAATGGAACCTAGTTCTTGATCGAGATAATTCTGTGGGTATTGGCCAAAATTTAAACAGTTCAGACGGTCTCTTGTAAAGTTCATTTGATGTTCCGACGAAGTTAGGGCCATGATTGCAGTAAAGATGAGAGCAATGGCTTCTAATTGCTATAAATCTCTGGAAGGCAGCAATGAAAGCATCCGACGTGTAATCTTCAACTACTTCTAAGTGTATCGCTTTAGTACTCATGCAACGGAACACAACTACATAACCTTTGGTTGTTCCTATATCGCGTGACTTAGATAATTTGACTGAGAAGGGACCTACGTAATCTACGTCTGTTTTCAAAAAGACTGGAGAGGGCTGTATACGAAATTCGGGCAGGTCAGCCATGATCTGGAACTTTAATGTACTGGAATAGCGCTTTCATTTTAAGCACTGAAAGGTCAAGAATAGAACCTTCTGGCGACCCCTGATTATACAGAAATCTTGTCGAAAAACACTCAACGTTAACTGAGGGCCCCCATGAAGTGTAATGAGGTAAGAATTTTCGATGATTAAATTTGTAAAATGATCATCAGCCGCTAGAATGTAAGGGTATTCGGATAAGGGTTCTAACATGGAGCGACTTAAACGACCATCAACCCTGAACAAAGTTATTTATGAATAAAGGGTTTGAGATGAACTAAAGAGCAGTGGGCAGAAGCCTTAATCTTGATGAAATCTCGATGGTTTTTCCAACTGCTACATCTTAATCAGACTCCAACGTTAATTTTCTAGAATCCATTTCCTGATTCCACCTTAAAGTTCTAAGTTTATTGGGGAAATGAATGGATTAATGGACAAACGTAATGTGCAGTTTGGAGTTCGTAAGTTCAGATACGGAGGGGTTGTCGACACATACTGGCTGCGTCTACGGCTTTGAGCGAGTTGAGCACTGCATGCTAATCTACAAACTTTTGAAAATACAGGTCCGGCACTACACTCATGACGAGCCAAACTCTGAGTTCGGCTCGCTGTTTGCGTTCCTTGTTCCGTTGACTTGTAATAATGTGGTGATGTTCTGCAGCGTTGTACTAGTGCACGCAGAGGCAAGATAATTCTATCCTTGCACGTGGCCGCCTCTCACGCCGTTCCCTATCCAGCTCGAAGGACCAAATGTTTGAGATTGCGCACTAATAAACGAAAGCAAGTTGCTAGTTGAAGCTGTAGAGATATGATAAGGGTAAGAATCTGACAATGTTTTGATGGGGATACAAATCCGCAGGCTTGCCACTTGAGTTCGTCTGCCAGTACTTATACCAGTCGAACGAATGGACGTGAACTGAACTCGTATTCATCAAAGCATCAAAGGATAGAGAGCCACTGCTTTCTTTACAAGAAGGTCGTTGATTATTTGTCAGTGTCACACTCGTCACGGTGTTATTGGTTCTAGCACACACAAAGAATACAGCTTAACTCGTGCAAAGGTGTATAAGTGTGCGATGTCTTTCACATTACAGTAGTACATCCCGCACCTAGAGCGGAAAAGTGCGAATAATGTCTAAGATCATACGTATGTTGAGACTGTGTTATGCATCTAATCCAAGCCTTATTATTTCCGCACGTGGTTTGAGATCCGATATGAAAGTACGAAATATGGATACTTTTTTGAGTTGGAAAAAAATTGTTTTAGACTATTTTGCAACACTGCATGGGTGCATATTCTTTATTAAAAAAAATTTTCAAACAATGAGTATCTTTTTGGATTTTTGTACGATTTTAATTCCTTCAATCATATGTTACGCCTTACATGATTTAAGATAGAGTTACCTAAGAAAATTTCAAACACATTTAAAGTGTAATTGGTTAGGTGCAATTGTATGTACGTAAATAAGTTTTGAAGTAAACGTTTACACATAACTGCTTTTAAGGAAATGAAATAACAAACTATCAATAATAAATAGCAAACAGGGCCAATTAAACGATTTAGATAAAAACAATCAAAATATGAGGCATGCACAAACAAATCTAACAAACAAACCTAAAAATTAAATAAGTTACTTTTTATTAAAAAGACAATTTCCGAACCTTGAGTTATACTTACAAAATTTTTTCAAAATTCAATAAACTTCACAAAGAATAGCAAATACACAAAGTACATCATTCAAGCAGATAAAACTAAAATTATTGATTGCCGTAACGTTTATCGCAATTAATAGAATGATAATAATGGGTTCTGTAAATGAGCTCAGAGGAGGAGAACCGAGCCTGATATCAACGCTTATTAATATTATGCCTAAATAATTATTGTGAAGAATAATACTGTATTAACATCAACTAATATTATTAGGCTAAAGAATCAGACTTCTCGTTTCGGCGAGTCACAAATTGCCATATATAGTACGCACGCCGCGCTGCGCAAGGCAATCCGTCGCGGCAGCATAAGAGTATAGACTTTGGCGTTAGATTTCTCGAACAATGTAAGAGTGGGTACTCTGGAAATCAATATACCAACGTAAAAAACTTCTCTTTCGTTTTGAATGATAAAAAAAAAAGATTCGAGACACCTTTTTGAATATATAATATGTTTTATAGTTTTTTGGGGTCAAGTTGACTTTTTTTTGTAATTTAAATGATTCCATTGAAAAGCTGAGGTTAAAATACTTCGGAAATTCTTACTTTGATTCATCTTCCTTATGAATTCGATACTGTGATTAAAGGATAAAAAGTGGTCTCTCGCGCAGCCTGCGCGATTTGACGTGAGACGCCTCATGTATAGCAATGGATCCATTAGAATTTCATGTCTTACGAATAATAAGAGTTTTTGTGTGAATACTTGTATACATGAGACATAGGGGTGTCAGAAGACTCGAGAAATCTCGGACCAACTGAAGCAGAGACCGAGACGAGGCGAGACAAAGTGTGCATCTTGACGAGACCAAAGTTTTTTAAATCTTTGTGTTTATGAAAATAAAACTTTATATTAACAGTGATTTATACGTTTTTTAGAAATAAATATTAACAAGGTTACAAAAATAAGCTTAGGAGTAATTCATCACGAAACAGTTCTTTATTAATTAATTATATTATACATACGAAAATTACAATGTTGGTAAAAACAATTTATAGCCAACCCTTATCATCGTATTAATACATCACATTAAATTTTGACATTACATGTTTCGCTTTTGAGATCAGAGATCATCCAAGAATGCACGCATAGCTTCGCTCAAATATTGTTTTTTTTTATCGCACAATGCAAATATGTGATAATTAACTATGGAAAATGCTTGTTCTATTAGGACTAATGTGTCACATACAGTGAATATATCTTTTGCCATTTTCGATAAACACAGATCTACACTGTCATGTGCTTGCCACCATTTTAATATATCAGTGTGATCAAAGACCGTAGGTGGGCTTAAATATTTTTCAATTTGGGAACACCAACCTCCTGACATTGTATTTTTACGGTAATAGGCATTAAAGTAATATCTATATTTTTATTGTCCTTTGATTCTTCCACATTATTTTTTAAAAGAGTATTGCTCTGGTTTTCTTTACAATAGTCATTTTCAAATAGTTCTGCAACTTTTTTCACCGATCTGTCTCTTCATTGTTTACCCCGATAAGATGATTTAAAAGACTCAACTGCATGTCGTAGATCAAGAATTAAAGCTACAGCATAAATCTAGTTAGTTTTATTGCAATGTTAAAGTATTTTATCCTGTCTCACCTGAATGGCTAGAAGTAATTTTACGTCACTCTCTTTTCTATCATTTTTTTGTCCAAATCAGTAATTATATTATCTAATTTGTCTAAAAAAATACTAATAGCTAGAACAACTGACGTAAAAGTAACGTAATTTTCACCAGTTATTAGAGGACACACTCGTTTAAATAGTTGCAACAAATTCAAAATTTTTTCTAATTCAAACCATTCAGACTCAGTCAAACGAAATGGTTTTAACCATTCGAAATTTATGTATAGATAATTTAGAGCAGGCTTCAGTCTTACAGCACGCTGCAACGTATGAAATGTACTGTTACATCTTGGGACTACATCAATAGCTGGAGCCAAATAGTCTATATCAGCCAATTCTTAGTAACTGTGTAGTTTATTACCTAAAGTTTCTGATCTTCGAATCTTTCTGAAAACAGATCTTATGTTTCTTACTATAATATTCCATGTAACCTCATTATCATTTAATAAACAATCTTTGACAACATCATCAGCTATATAGTCACAGCAACATTCATTATCTTCACAAGTTCATTTACTTTGAGTAAGCAGTGCAATATCAATTTCATAACGATCAAGCATGTTAACGTTTAATAACTTTAAAATGTCCTGCACTACAAAATTAAGCACATGAGCCCTACACTATAATCGAAGTTAGACTGTGTACTGAAACTTGAATGTTGTAAATTGTATGAACCTACAATGAAAAGCAATAAGTATTAGGAAGTTGATAACATTAAGCCCGTATGTACGCTTGAACTATATATAATTCATCGTGATAGCACACTTCTTGGAATCTCAATTTTTATTTTCGAAAGCTATTGTTCATTTCGAACAGCTTTGATGAAAATTTATCGTACACTAAAGATAATAGTAATGTGCCTGTGTTTACACTTTAAGTATATTTCATCACAACGACATATTATCTACATATTTTCATTTTGGAAAACTTAAATAAAAATTTAACCACTCACGGCGAGACTTAACACGAGACTCGAGACAAGACCGAGACGAGACGAGACTGACTTTCCTTATCACGAAACGAGACGAGACCTCCTGAAAGCTCGTCTCGTCTCGTCTCGGAGCACCCCTATCAGCAATAAAATTAGTTTAAAATTTGGCCTAAAAACCTTGAAAATCTCTAAAAAAAAAAAAAAAAAAATTTGAAATTGGATCACACCACACTTATTATAGGTTTTCAGGGTCGCTGAATCCAAATCCAACCTATTTTTACTCCATAACGTCACAATTTTTTAGAACCTTGAAATTTGGCCCAAAAGCCTTAAAATTCTTAAAAAAAAAAAATCTTATTTGGATCAGACCACACTTGCTAGAAGTTTTTGGGGTCGCTAAATCTGAATACAACCTATATTTTATTCCATCACGTCACAATTTTTCATAACCCTAACATCTCTTTTAAGACGATAGAATCCATTTGATTTAATTTATTTGAAACGTTTTAAAAAGATGCTAAGATAACGCACCTTAGTAAGATGAAATAAAAATTTTCGTTAGCGGTGGCCTCTTACGTATTCCGCCAATCTAGACGATGCATCGACAAAGCGTGATCACAACACATGTGTAAACAATCTTCAACGTTAGGGAGAATGGTGATGAGATGGAATAAAAAAAAATCGGATCGACTCAGTGACCCAAAAATACCTATAATAACGGTGGTCTGATCTGATGACAGATTTATTTTTTAAGAAAATCGAAGTTTTTGGGCCGAGTTTTAAGGTTATGAAAAATCGTGACATGATAGGATGAAAGAAAGATCAGATTACAATTGAGCTACCCCAGGAACCTATAGTAAATATGGTCTGATCTAATTACAAACTTTCTTTTTAATTTTTTAAGGAAATTTAAATGTTTTAGGACCGAATTTTGAGTTTATGAAAAATCATGACGTGATAGGATTAGAGGTTGAATCGGATTCAGTGACCCCGAAACCCAATAGTAAATGTGGTCTGGTCTGATTATAAATTTTTTTTTTTTTTTTTTTTTTTTTTTTTTGAGTTTATGAAAAATTCTGACGTTATAGGATTAAATAGATGTAACATTCATATTTAGCGACTCCGAAACCCTACAGTAAGTGTGGTCTGATCCGATTTCAATTTTTTTTGGTGGAGCAGTGTTATTGACCTTATCTTTCAATTTTACTGACATAATTACTTGATTACTTAAACAATTATTTGGAATAGGTCAGTATTTTTATGTGATTTTTTTATCCAATTTATTTATTAAATTGTTTTCTGTTTAGCAGAATTCGAATTGTGAAATTTTTATCGAATAAAGGAAGTCTAACATGCTTTCTCATGGTTACAAGAATATAATTTCTTTAAGGACTTATAATTATAAGTTCCAAAGTATCAAGTTTACATTGCTTTACGTATTTCAAAAGAATAAACCCTTATAAAAAAAAACTAATAGACTCAGAAAATGACATCAAAAAATTAGTCTAGAACACATGGTATTTCTTATTTGTTTGGATGTCTGGAAAAAATGTTCACCTAAAACCCACAAGATATGCTGCACAAAGTGCCTATCGATTAAAATATGTCTAACCCTGCATAAACTCTTGAAGCATCGATGCGCGATAGCACAACAGTTTCCACTACCTATTGTTTTCTACTCTGAGGACGTAAATAAGTAGTGGCATCGATTTTAGTGCAGGAACATATCTCCTGCACGTCAAACATCTCAAGTAGAAAGAATAACAGATATATTCAATCGTGCCATCTACTTAACTAGTTACTGATTCTTTGAAATCGCTATTTCACATTGATGAGAGGACCAAAAAAGTTAAAGACGTTGGTTTAACACATGATGTTTGTAGATCATCTTTCAACAAGCAGTGGAGGTGAAAAAAAATCGATGTATATTCTGTGACTATATACTATAGTGCATTTTAGTCAAACAGTCCTGGCAAATAGAAACGCTGCTGATGCTAAAAAAGATAAAGGTGAAACATGTTCTTCAGAAAGTAAAACAGACTAAAATGTATATCACAAACTCTACTTTAATTTTAACAATCATCTCTTGTTAGTAAACTGTAAAGCAATAAGCCTCTAAAAACTCAGAAATTCCTACGTCACCATCACATGACATCGATTTGAATGACAGCATGAAAATAACGCTTCGTAAACATTATATTCCTCAATGGATTTTTTCGTAATTGATCATATTAATTTAGATGTACGTTCATCTGAGGTTACTCTAGCGTTGGGAGGTATTATTTTATATAATCCTACCGAGGGCCAGTTCCTTATTGTGGGAGTCACGACTGAGCTGGATTTTGTAGTGTCATATAATAACATGTTTCAGGTAAACACTAGATTTCTGTGATCACATGTTCTGCAGAGCTGTAACACTTTAAATATAGGTTTGTACGCTTGTAATTATAGAGTCTAACGTTTATATTCTGAGCACTTTATTTTCATTTTGAAGGTAAAGACCCTAATAATTAGATTAATTTGTATACAACACCAATATTTCTTTCAGTAATTATTATTGTGCTCTACACGTTTGTAATATATTGTCCACCTAGGCAAGTAAAATAAAAAAAGTGTCCAATCTTCCATGTATTGTACTCTAAAGTGAAACCTTCGACGATAAATGATCTATTAAAAGATCTCGGAAAAAAATTCAAGTTAAATACCATATTAAGGTTCTTACAACGATTTTTTATGTCTAAAAAGCGATTTTTTGCTATTTTAGGGGTATGGACATTTAAATGTGATTTTCTCAATAAGTCCATGTTATAGAGTATTAGAAAAGAATTATTTTTCATTTTTATTTATCTTCCCACGTTACGTTATATATTTTTTATGAAAAACATACGAGTTTTTAAAAAATCAGTTGTGTTACCATAAACTGTATTTCTTATAATAGTTTCAAAAAAATTCTGGTTTTATACCTTATTAAAGTTGTTTTCAAGATTTTTCATGGTAAAAGAACGGATTTCGAATATTTTTAGCGTCAAAAGTTTCAATCTGATTTTTGTATATTTATATCATATATAGAATAAAAATATCTTTATAATTCACCCAGATAATTAAAAACTGTTTTTGCTGAATGTTCATTATAGTACCAATAATAATTCAAGTAAGAATTTTGCATGACTGGTTTGGTTGTTTTTGGAATAAAAGGTTTAGAAAAATTTTTTTTGTGCTATTTGAGTAAAAAAATTTAAATTTTATTTTTAGATAATTCCATTCTTTAGATAATTTAAATAGCTGTTTTACCATTTTAAATAATCCTGATGCGTCATTTAATCATTTATTTTTTAATGAAAATTTTTGGAAGAACATAAGAGGCGTTTCACGTTAACTCTCCTAGCTCGGCACGCGAGCGCCAAAACATCTCCTTTTCAGCTCACGATTGCAACAGTAAAATAAACTCAAAAAAATTTTTAAATTACGTTTCCGCTGTATTTTCCCCTCAGCTTCCGATTCAACCATCCGTTTAAAAAAAAAATTAGGTCCTAACTTAAAAAAAATATAAAACATGTTATATCTTAAAAACGGCATTTTTAATATTTTTTTCGATAGTCTAGATCGAAAGAGCAGCTTTTTTTACATCGAAATAGCTATTTTCCAGAGAGAAGTTTTTTCGTGTTTGAGACTATTATGGCGAAGAACAGTAGGTACGGCCGCAGCGTCGTGTGTCGGCAGCTGTCTGTCACCGCGCAGTAGTTCAATCAGCTTATGTGCGATGTACCGTCAAGTCATGTCATCTTGAGATGTCATTTATATATTAAAGTATAATGTAGAAAAGAGGCACAAATTGAGTTATTCGAGTGATCTCCAGTATATGAGCCGAGCTAAAGGTATGATATAATGTTTTATACATAGAATTTCTTGTAGAATTCGATACATATGAGATAATACACTTTTACTAGTAAATAAGTTTTTTTCTTACCTTCGATAAAATATATAAATCATTAGTATACCATATATATTATACATAGGGTTTCACTTATTTATTTATTTATTCCCTTTGCAATGCATCCATACGTTAAAGAGAGCCTATGTTGACCTAGCCTCTTTTTAGTACACTTCAATACAAATGATGACTTAAGACGACACGACTTGGTACGTCGTGACCGATAGCCGCCGCACAGAGGGAGATTCTGCTCTTTTTTTGTTCAAAATCGTAAATCTCGAGACAGAAGACGGCAATCGACTTAAATCTTTTTTTATTTTACAGATAATATGATAACACTTGCAGGAAAAATACTGCCAAGGACCTACTATTGTTATAAACAATTATAATTTAGCATAAACTGTCAAAAAATTTCTTAAAAACGCTAAAATACCTTATAAATTAAAAAGTACACAAAAAATCATCTTAAACATTTGTACGCATCAGTTTTTGTGGTCGCTGATCACGAATAAGGGGTTATTTTTTAGAAATTGAAAATGGCGGATCCAAAATGGCAGACATAAAATTTTTTTTACTTTTAGTATTCGATAAAAAGTGCTCTATAGGGGTTTTTGTGGTCGCTGATCACAAATAAGAGGTTAGTTTTTGAAAATTTATAATGGCGGATCCAAAATGGCGGACGTAAAATTTTTTTACTTCTACTATTCGATAAAAAGTGCTCTATAGGGGTTTTTGTATTCGCTAATCACGAATAAGTGGTTATTTTTGGGAAATTCAAAATGGCGGATCCAAAATGGCATACGAAATTTTTTTTGAAAATCTGATACCGACTGTGACCCAGAGATTAGGTGAAAAAAAGATCTTGCCTATATCATAAAGGACATAGAGAAAAAAAACTGATTGTAAATTAAGGACGTTCGGTACAGTTAGCGGGGGGAAATGCTTGAGGGGCAAGGGGAAACAAGCGACGAGTGAAGATCTGATAACGCTGTGCAGATTTTTAGTAGATATACCCATTACCCACAGTCATAAAATATTTTTACAATGCATAGACATACACACACAAATAGATTTCTGTAGCGGAAAACGACTTTGAGGCTT
>JAPYYV010016627.1:0-14720 GCA_030522625.1 Copidosoma aretas
CGAAAAACCGGGAGCGCGCGCGGGTGTATATACATATATATATATATATATATATATATATATATATATATATATGTACAAGGAAAGAGGAGCTGCCACTTGCCACGCCGGAGATAAAGGAGCTCCTGCCGAACGCAGCTGCGGATGCTCTCGGAGCCAATAATTAATTGCCCCAGTGCTGATTGAGAGAGAGCACCTACAGAGAGAGAGAGAGAGAGAGAGGAGTCCGTTAATTCCCGAGCGCGAGCGCGCGCGGATAAGACAGCGGAGCGGAGGACGCGTACAAAGGATGCAGGCGCTGGACGTTGATTTTCCGCAGGCGGATCGACGTACATATGTATACGGGCGCACGCGAGGGCCTCTCTCTCATACATATACTCAGCTCGGTACGTGTGTGTACTGTAATTGTACCCATACCGACGCAAGTACGGCTCGATTTAGAAAGTCCGCCGTTGAGCTGTACTATTTTCTCGCACAGATACCTCCGAGTATGTACGTGTGTGTGTGTGTGTGTGGATCCGCGTAACTCTGTCGCGTATCGTCGCGGTCGTCGTCGTCGGTCGTCGATCGATTGGACTCGCGGTGCACGAATGCAGCGGCGTATATAAAAGTGCCCTGGGACGGATTAGACGAAGGGTAGGAGGACGTCGCCACTATGCCAATTACCTGCTGCTGTACTTGCACCGCTCCCAGTCCCCGACGACAACGTCGACGACGATTACAGTGTGTGCCCCCCCTACTTTGGCTTTTAATTACTTTGTCGCGCGCAGCAGGATCCGCTTGATTGCGGCGGCGCGTGTGTGTGTGTTATTGGATCAACGGGATGCTTATTGTGCCGCCGCGGTGGAAAAAAATCGTGACGAAGGCGATACTGCGCTGGGAATTTAAAACTGATCGACCGTGCGAGTGTGAGGATATGGAGAGGCCATCCACTTCAGAAGCGAATCGCGAGCTCGGATATGTCTTTTTAATTACTTTCACCGGCTCCGACACGCTCATGTGCGTACAGCTTAGCAACGCGCTTTTTTTTTTTTTTTCTTTTCCTTTTCTTTGGTACACTTAGTATGTATGTATGTATGTATCACGGAAAATCGAAAACGCCGCGTAATGGGGAGCCTCGCGGGAATCGAGCGTCGTAAATTTGTACTACTGCGTTCCGTCGGGAGAGAAAACGCCGGTAGATATCGGGCCCAGATGGACGGCCAGAGACATATCGGAAAAGATATTAAGCGACGCGGTTTCGTCATCGGAAAAACTTCAGCTACTATGGCTGAGAGCTGAAAGTCCTGGATTTATCGCGAAAAGTGCGTACGCGCGCGTTGATAGTAATTAGCCCTCGGCGCAATTTTATTGCCGATAAATTGAAAACTTTCGTCGAAAGAGAATTTTAATAATGCACTTGACGACGTTTGAGGGGCTTGTGCTTTTTTTACGGTACTATACGCTGTTGTGGTGGAATGACTGTTGTGTGCTTGTATGTTTATGAAAATGTGTATTTACTTGAGTTAGTTACGTAAACTGGTTGTTAAAATGTTTGCTTAATCCTATATACAAGGTAGAGTTTTTTCCCTGTTGTATTATTTATTGAGAATTCTTATTTCATGATTGCTAATAAAAGTGAAACTCTATTTTTTTAATGTAAATTTTTTACAAATTTTAAAAGTGTACAAAGCGAGAAAAAAAATACCATGATATGAGATACAGCTTGAAGCGAAACGGAAAAATAACTCCAATTTTACATTTCATTCATTTGCGTAATTTCAACGGTGTCGCTGCTCTTATTTGCACTTTTTACGAAAGAGTGAATATACCGTGTTTCGAACTGTAACCATGTCTACACAAATACGAGACCCATGACTCTACACCAGCCTATCAAATCTCCGACCACATAATCTTATATTTGAAAGTCACGTCACCTTATAAACTCAGAAAAAAAATTAAGTGACACATGAAAAAATATCTTTCGTCGTCAGCGGTCTCTGGTATGATAATAATAAGTCTGATGAAGAGTCACTAAGTAGCAGTGCCTCCGCGCCGACGCCGGCGATGATGAAATCGCCGGTCTCGGCGGCGGCGATTACAGGGCGTACGGGCCCCGCCACTACATGCCACCGCTGCTTCATTCACTCAGCGGTAGCAGCTATATACACATATGTATATACACAGTGCTCCGGTACGGACAATTAACTCCAAACGAAGCGGGAGTGCCGTGACACGTACTTTGTCGCGCACGACGACAATGGCTGCCGCCTCTCTGCTATTGGGTATATCTGTATGTACAAGGTACGAGCACGGGGATATGTTATTTCCTATGGCGAGCGCGCCTAATTGACCCCTCTGATGAGCACTCTCGCGTGTGCCTCTTTTTTTTTTTTTTTTTTTTTTTTTTTTTTTTTTTTTTTTTTTTTTTTTTTTTGTTTTTTTTTTTTTTAATTTTGACTTTCTTGCGTTTGGTGCTACTGCTTAAAGGCAAAGCTATGTCTTCATTTTGCGCAATAAAATCTCGTTACGGTGTCGTTCCGCGATGGAGAAATCCGTCGTAACGGGTAGGGGACGCTTGATGATTAGCTGATGGCTTTTTTGACTCCGAAAGAGTTACGAGCCGAGGGGCGACGGTCTGCTTCTGCGGCTGATTCGTGCGTGCCTCATACACCTGACGCAGTCGCTGATTTGATGAGAGAGAGAGAGGGTCAAAGTGGCAAAAAATTGCCGGGCTGGCGTTGAAACGTTTTACGTCTACTGCAAAAATGAGTCAATTTCGTGGACTGTGCCGCGGTGCGGGCGCTTGAGATTGAAGCGAAATTCAAACAAAAAATTCTACTGCCCGTTACGTTGACGGTATTCACATTTTATGATGTTAATTTTCAGCCACGCCAAGGAGTATCCTTTAATCCTAAGGATAGTTTTATCTTGAACCGATAGTTCGTTAAGTTCTAGAGGCGTTGACCTTTGCCGCCTTAACCATCTCTTTCTGTGTAAAAGATATGCTATTATTATACTTTTTTCAAATATAAATCAATTTCCATTTGTCGTTTAAAGAGTTAGATAATATTACATTCAATATGTATAATTATGTTTTAGAAACAAAAAATTATTTTATTTCGGATACGTGGATGACATCGTCTTGTGTAAATTTTGTTTTGCATCATTGCCTGCAACTTTATTACACTGTTATGGTCTTGAACCGCAATATGTACGGTATAGTTCTGAGATGCCTTTACCATCTAAACCATCATGTTTTACATGTGGTAACACTCTAAAAATTAAATTGAATAATAGTATAAGTATAGGAGTAAACGGTTCAGTTGTTGGCCCACTACTACCCCCACCCTCCTCCTCCCCTTATCCGTCAGTGATTGACCGCACGTATATTTTTAAATGGAGTCTGTTGATGTAGATATAACAATAATTAGCCACTGTTAATCACTGCCGGGGTGTCATTACCGAGGTAATAACTGTACTATTTACCCTTACAGTAGTTTTAAAATTATATTACTGCAATGTATTGATTCATAACACCAATATAATGAATTTAATTCACTAATTTAATCTAATAATTATGTGTTTACATAATTCACGATGTTTTGACGAAGGTCCATAACCCAACCATAACCTCTAGTTACTCAACTTATCTTCAATAAGTTTTTATGTAGCGTTCAAGATGTATATTTTTTACAGCTCATAAGAAAGTTCAGAATATCAACTATGGGTACCTGTAGTTTTTGGTTAAAACAATAACAGTCGTTGAAAAATGTCCCATATTAGAATATGCAAGTTCTGTCATAAAAGCCTATATTAAAATTTATATTTTTCATTACCATTTTTTATGAATTTATCTTGTCAACTTTATGTCAAAAACCTTACAATGGTACGTTTCACATCTGCACTCATACTTACAATTAAGAGATTGTCGCTAGAATTTCTTCAAGTATATTTTCACATCGAAATAATTGATCGATTTTTCATTTACCATTTAATTCAGCAATGACAAGATAATCACAAAATATAGATAAAGAAATGTATTTTAGAAAAAAAAATGTTTCATACATGAGGTACGTATTAGTTCAGATCCATTTGATTTTGAGTCATTACAGAGAGACTTTATTGTCCTCCTCTTTTACACGCTAGAAAAGGTTTTTTTTCGAACTGTCATTTTATCAGATCCGAGATTCTGACTTTACTGTCAGAACTACCATGTCCCCATACATATACTATACGTTGGAGCTACATGAAGCTCTGTATTCTAGAAATAGAAAAAAGAAAAAAAAGGAAAAACATATCGACCTGCTACCAAGAAAGATCGGAAAGAGAGATGAGCAAATCGAACACGAGCGTGAACGAAAAAATCCAACAAACGAGAGAAGGTTGGGCACGGTCAGGGCGAAAGGGGGGTGGGGGGCGGCTGAACGACAAGTAAGAGATCTCGGCCACTCATCTAATTACCGGCAAAGCGCGCTCCTGCGAGGTGTGACTAAACGATATTCCCCCGCTCTAATTTATGCGTATGTGCGCGGTATAGGTATGTATAATACGCACAAGCCGCGCGGACCGGCACGTAAAGTGGCATTGTCGGGCACTTTGCTTTCGGATCAAGATCGATCAGCGGGAGAGAGAGAAACGCATGCCGATCGAGCGATGACGTTCGTTCGCTCGCACGAACCGAGAGCCCGGAGAGGGAGAGAGAGACTGTCCCCCGTCCATTAGCGCTTTAAAATACATATAAGGGCTTGGCGATGATGGCTCGCGCCGATAAGCGCGCGCTCCGAGCGAGGGATCTAGATCGATAAGAGGCGAGAGAGACGGAGAAAACCCGCGCACTTCTTTTGGCGGCGGATATATACCGTGTTCGAGATTTTAGCGCGGCGCGAGGGGCGGTTCTGGCTCTCTTTCTCGGTGCGCCGCGCGTCCGTTTGTGATTTATCGGAGAAAATCTATACCGGCCACTCGCCTCTGTACCTCTCTCTCTTTCTTACTCGCATAGGCTTTATTCCTGCGGGAGAAGGGACCCCGTACGCAATGCCAAGGTAATCGTACCGAGATGAGGATCTTTTCACTGTTCCCCCCACCCCCCTTAAAGTTATTATTTTATATACACGTACAAGTTAGCTGACTTGTTCGTGTTGCGGTTACGAAATTCCAAAGCTCTCGGTATGATGGTTATGTTTTATATTACAGTGGTTACGCGTAGAAGAGCGAAAAAGTGATGATGGTGATTTAGAACAAGTTGCACAGTTTTTGGATTAATCAAATGGAAAAATATATACTATTTATCAAATAAAACAATCTTTTAATCAAAAAATTTAACTTTCGTCCGTCTAGCGAATTTTCTAGACAATTCCACTCACTCTAATAGGTAATATCGGTTAACTCATTAATTTCCTTTTCCAATCAATTTTGCTTCTACAATACACCAGCTGTTGTTATGATTTCCAAAACTCACATGTGAACAATTATTTCTCTATACTCTCCCAAAAGCCTCAAATTATTCCAAAAGCCATACACAGGTAAACAGGCGGGCATACATCAAAAGCCGATCGCTGCGCGACAAAGACATCGGCCCGTCAGTCGCGCGCAAGATTCAATCTTTCAACTTTCGTGGGGTGGCCGCCTCGGCCGGAAAAAAAGAGCCTCCCTTCCCAGCCGGAGCTTCCCAGACACCGGATAAACGTGCCAGAGAACAGCGTGGCGGCCCTCCCTCTTATATACAAGCTGTACACGGCCTAGAAAAAAAAAGAAAAGAAAAAAAGCCCCCGCGTGCGATAATCTGATAATGCGCCGGGATTAAAAGCGCCGAAGTGCGCGAGCCGGCGTTAAATATAGATTTCGGGTAATGACAGGTCCTGCGCGGGAGAGGCGAAAGCCGAGTGGAGGGAGCCCCGGGGGTATACTCTTGCGCGGGAGTGCCGAGGAGAAGTTGCGCGAGACTTCGTCTTCTTCCTTTCGGGGTGGATGTGCGTAAGATAAAGGGCTCATTTGATGCGGAGGGGCGAGAAAGTTTGCCGGGCTTGCTGGCATGAAAGGCCCTAGTTTTGCTTGCCTTAGCCAGTTTTCTATGCTCCATTTCATTCCGGAGGGTTGAGTTTGTAAACGTTGGTGAAGAATCTTCTTTTTTTTCCCAGGCGATGAAATACTACATTTATGTAAGAAATTAAGAGCTTATTATTGCTTATCACTGCTTGTCGTTGATTTTTTTTTTTTTTTTTTTTTTTTTTTTTTTTTTTTTTTTTTTTTTTTTTTTGTTTTTTTTTTTTTTTGTCTTTAGTTTTGTAGAGCTTTTTGAGTATTTCGTTACTTTTGCAAAACTCTCTCCTTTTTGTACATGCTTGTTAAGAAAAAAATATTTGTAGAGTATTGAAAGAATTTGAAACAGAAAAAACGCTCGAAGAGTAATATCAATAAATTAGATTTTAAAAAACATCTCTAGTAGATTATGAACGATATTGCATATTATTATAGTCGCTTCAAAATCGTCAAAATCTGTAATTTAATTTTTGATAGAAAATTTATTAAATCATATCATCATACGTAAAAAAAAAGAAAATTTGCATGCATAAGGAAATATTGCGTGATTTAACACAAAGATATATTTTTTTTAATAATCATTTTATTTCAAAAAGAAAAAAAAATTTTATCTTTGTTTATAAATCACAAAAGCTTTTTTTCAAAAACCAATGCCCAATGAAATGTTTGAAGAGTTATATCAATAAATTAGATTTAAAAAAACATCTCTAGTAGATTGTGAACGATATTGCATATTATTATAGTCGCTTCAAAATCGTCAAAATCTGTAATTTAATTTTTGATTGAAAATTTATTAAATCATATTATCATACGTAAAAAAAAAAGAAAATTTGCATGCATAAGGAAATATTGCGTGATTTAACACAAAGATATATTTTGTTTAATAATCATTTTATTTCAAAAAGAAAAAAAAATTTCATCTTTGTTTATAAATCACAAAAGCTTTTTTTCAAAAACCAATGCCCAATGAAATGTTTGACTGAAAAAAAATTCTTCAAAACAATTTCAAATCCTCTTAAGTTTCACATTACCGAGAAGATAAATTGAAATCTAGATGTTGACAAACAGAGTATACGCGATGATAAAGCGAAGGCGTATTATACCGTGTAATTTCGAAGCATGAATTGAAACTGACGAGAGCGAGCGAAATGTAAAAAAAAAAAAAAACAAAAAAAGGAAGATTGGGAGATGAAAACGAAGAGGAACGAGACGAAAAAAAGGAGCTCCAAAAAACCGAAGGCATCATCATCTCCCCGAGAATTTGTCCCTTGCATTATACGAGGCACACACGTATACAGAGAGAGAGAGAGCGACTCGCTCAGGGCCGCGATAATGATCGCGACTGTCTCTCCCCTCCGCGCCATTCTCAGGATCTTATGGGAATCCGAATCGAATTTCCATTCCTAATTGGACACATATAGGCGTTATTACACGGCGGCAGGCGGCACGTAACACATTCCCTCGCAGCAGCAGCAGCAGCAAAAAAAAGGAGTAGCTGAAGCAACGGATAAAGACAGCAGCGGCAGAAGTAGTATAGTAGCAGCTGATGGCCGCTCGCTATGTCACACGAGCGGACGGACGGACGGACTCACGGGCAATTTAAATCTCATTATATTGGGCTGCTGCGGTCTGCGGTTTCGATGCACACCTATATAGATACACCCATACCCACACGTCCACCTGTATACGAACACCAGCAGTATAGGTATAAAGTGTTGTAGCGGCGACTCTCCCGGAGGTGAAATCCACGCGTCGTCGTTGTCGTCGTCGTCTACACTTACACGCGGAGGTAACAGCGCTTCACGTTAAATCTTGCGAGACCACGACACGCAGCGGGAGTGTGGGCTCATTGACTCTATGTGCATTAGATTTAAAAGAGAAAAAAAAGCAAGGAAAAACGAAACGAGATCGGCCGTGAAAAGAGAGCTGTCCGCTCGATTAGCCGCCGCTGCTGCGGTGTTTTTCCGCGCATTGTTTGCCATTCGTTTTGCCATAACGGTGAGTCGTTTAATCTCCCGTAGCTCGAGTGTGTTATGGAAGGTTACGGGGTCTGCGGTCGTCGCTAATTATTATATCGGTGCTTCTGCGGCGTCCGTACTGTGAAAATCGGTCAGTAGCGAAGAGAGGCGTTTTTTTGATACTTAGGTTTATTGAGTGCACGATAGACAGGCTGCAGAAGAAATGGTAACAGCACAACAGTAGAGCCGCATTTAAAAGTGGCGAAAGCGAGGCGGTCGTTTGAGTTTTGCTGTATTATCACAGTGGGGTTGATAAATGCACGCCTTTCGACCTGCGAGTTTTTTTAGTTGCCCGGCTATTTTTTTAGCGCTATTGTTGAGTGTATGTTGTGATTTGAAATTTAACTGAAAAACAAACATTTTTTTTTTACTCCCTTATGTTGAGAATGCTGTACTTTGCGTTTATTTTATTTGAAGTCATGTCGAGAAGTATTACTGTCCTTTTTAACTGAGGATAGTTTATTGGTATTGAACCCTGAATTTTGTTCAGTTTTTATGGTATTCACTATTTTAAAGTATCAGGAATTTGTTTATCCAAATTGAAAATCTTTAACTCTTTAACAGTATTGTTAGGAAATGGGATAATCACGATGTCAAATTAAACAACCATATTTTACTACGGGCGCCAAGAGTGTTCTACCAAAGTTTTTTTTATGTATTCTCACCCCTTGAATCTAAATTTCTAGGGTAGAATGTTAAAAAATTCTGACGAAATTTATCATCAACAATTTATTAAACAAATGTTCGAAGATTTAATATTTTGCTAAAAAAAATTTTGTTTGTCTTATTTGCATTATTTCAAACAGAAAAGCTCTGTTGACAAATTTTTCAAAATCTGTGGCTTTTTGAAAAATTTATCGAGAGGGCTTTTCTGTTTAAAACAGCCAAAATTATGTAAAAACAATTTTTTCTTGACAAAATATAAAAATTTTCAAACTTGTTTTTCAGAACTTTATTATTTTGTTTCTCAAATTCTAAGAGGTTTAGAGAAATTTGTCAAGAGAGCTTTTCAGTCTAAAATAATGCAAATAAGACGCATATTTTAGCAAAATATTCAATTTTTCATTAATTGTTTGATTAATTGTTAATAGCAAATTTCATCGGAATTTTTCAACATTCTGCCCTCGAAATTTAGATTCAAGGGGTGAAAATACATTAAAAAAAATTTGGTAGAATCTTGGACCCTGATTTGGCTACGAAACCCTCCTGGCACTCGTAGTATTTAAAAAAAAATGTTTGTTATGCCAAAGATATTTTTTCTTCGATTCATTTTATTTATGATCATTGTCAACGGGCCCTGCCTCTTCTCTGGCATCGAAAATGGTTGGGTTTCGAACATAATTAGATTCAGTTCTGATTCGTATACTTTGTCGGCTGAACTATTCGGTAGTCATCATGAAATTAAGAGTGTACAGGTGTTTGAATTTACGACTGATGCACTTTGGCTACAGATATATTATTTATTTTATCAATACGCATAATCCTCAAAAGTTCTACTTATACTCTCTTTCTTTCCTTTATACTTTGAGAGCAACAATCAGCTTAATCGTTATCAAAATTATATTTTAAAAATTGATAAAATTATAAGATCTTAATTTTCTAATATTCTACTGAAAACTATATTAATTTAATAAATTTTTGTTTGTCTATTCCGAGCCAATACTTAGGGTATGGAAGTCCAATCATTCATATCGAATAATATTTTGTTGGACTAATTATTCCGCTGATATCATTACTCATAGGTTGAGGATTCGGTGTATAAAAATGCATAATTGTTTTACAGTGTGCGACTTTTTGGAATCCTATGCATTACAAATCTCAGGTATCAAAATAAATAAATTCTCATTCAAAAGATGGAAAAAAAATAAATGAATAAATATAACCAGATGGTAAAAACATAATTAAATTTTCCAACGCAAATAAAAATCCATTATGAGAATAATGAGCTGGGTTGAATGAAAATTATTCAAAACAATCCTGTAATATGCACCCTGACGGAGAAGAACATTTTGTGTTAATTACAATTTTATTGAATGAGTTAAAGAAAACATTTGGTTATATCGTCGTCGAACATACCTCATACGCAAGTAAATATCGTAAACAATGAGTCTCCGTTTAAGAAACAATAGGTATTCACATTTTGCATGTGCATCGCGAGCGTATAAGAAAACTAATCGCAAGGTTTTCCTTCCCTCAGTAAGAAAAAAAAATTCAGACGCGCGCAAGCGAATCAATTACGGAAGCATTTATCTTATAGCAGAGAACCGAGGGGACGAGATCTCCTTTTTTTCGCTATGCCCGCACATAATACTGCACGACTGCTGCTGCGTGCCGAGTCCTGCGGGACGACGCGCCGCCGAGGAAGCAACAAGTGGGCACCGAAGCAGAGGGAGAGAGAGAGAGAGAGATCGTCGGATGTCAAGCTGAGGGAAATAAAAAAGTCACCCTCGCAGGGGAAGACGGGGAAAAAAAGGAGCCCCGGGTGGTCTCGGGGGCTAATAAAGGCGGCTCCTCGCGCGACGGCCGGATTCCGTGTGCGGGGAAGGGGGGGACGGCAAAGCCGGGCGACACGCGTCCTCCTCCTCTGCTTCTCGTCGCCACAGTATAGGGGGAGGGTGGAAAAGAACGAGGAAGGAAAAAAAAAGAGAGCAGGCGACGCGGACGACGAGCCGAGGGTGAGCTGCGCGTAACAATCGCCAAGAGAGAGAGAGAGAGACCGGAGGGGGTGGGGGGAGACTGACGGCAGCTTAAGCGCCACTCCGCGCGACACAATAGCGTTTTATTCGTGCGGGCCCGGCTTTTATTGTCGTGTCGCGAGTGTTTATGCGCGACAAATATTTTCTGCGCTTTTTTTTCCCTTCCGTCCTTGATCGCCGAGTGTCGGATTTCGTTTTTGTGTTACGGGGGGATTGGGTGCTTACGAGAGTCATTACTGCTACAATTGATACTGATCATTTTGACGGGCATTTTGTAAGTATACACTTGTTCCTTCACACGTTTACAGAGCGGAATTTGGATTGTTTTCTCGTGGCAATTTAAACGTTGAAATATATTTATCGGTCATTTTACAAAAACTGCGATACTTCATGAAGCCTATACTTATTAATGATGCATATTATTATTATTGTACACCAAAAATGTTATTGGTAAACTGTAGTTAGAAAATTATAATTTTCTCTAGATAGCCTTTTTGAAAGCAAGTGTAAAAAAATATTTTGCGTGGTTGTAACAAAGCTAAAATGTCATTACCGTAATGCGATGCATTGGAAAATTTCATTTTTAGCAGCTTATATTGCATGTGTTGAGATTATAATTTTTTCAAGATGTACATATTCCAATGAGCCGAACCGTCTACAGCTCAATTTATAGTCGTTAAGGACAATAAAAAAAAAATGTTAAGTGTGTAAGCCTAGTTTTGACACTTTTGAATTGCATGAGACGAATGATTTAGTAGGTCGACGTTGTGCATTATTTAACAAGAATGTCGACCAATTTTTTCCAATAAGGAATTCGAATGCGGCTAGTCGTATTGTCATCGTAAATATAGAGAGTCAGCTGATTAAAATAAGCTGTCATTACCGTTATGCCCCCAATCTTGAAGGTATTTAAAATCATCAATCAGGTGACATATAGTGTACCAAAGGTGTGCACGTATACTAAATTTCGTTAAAAAATTCTGATTTGGGGCTTTAGAATTGCCAAAACAGACCTGTCATTACTGTAATAGTTTTTTGAAGTTTTTTAAAAATCTCATTAAAATTAACATGTGTTTTCTAAAAATGACAATAGAGCCAAGCCAAAATGTTTCCAGCTAGTTTGGACCTCTCACATCATAGAAAAAATAATAAATAAATTCTAAACACTAAATTTTTTAAATCCTTTTTCACACACACTAAAATTTTCCGTTTTTCGTGAAATGACTCATGTATATATTATGTAATGGAATTATTGTGTTACTTGTAGTACTTATTATATTACATTATTATGTATACGTTAATAAAAACTACTCTATATAAGTTTTAAGTGTAAAATAAGTCTACTCACGAAACATAATCTCCTTGTTTCATACTATGTTGTTGATTGCTTACTGCTCAGTATAATACGTGTTCACTCGATGAATGACTAGTTCACACTGTCAACAGCTTAGGCAGCTGAGTGAGTCAGTCAGTGGTCAGTGACCTAGCTGAGCTGCGCACTCTATACTGCGCAATTAGCTGAGTCAGCTCGACCGATGTTTCGTTAACAGTCTGATCTAGTCATTCGTCGGGTGAACACGTACTTATTACACCGAGCAGTAAGCGATCAACAACAGCGTAAGAAAAAAGGAGATTATATTCCGTGAGTACACTTTTCTTGCACTTAAAACTTAAATAGAATTGTTTTTAATAACGTATACGTATGTAATGTAATAAAATAATAAGACCTCGAATATTAATGTCTTCATATCTAGTTACTTTATTATATGATACACAAAAACCCCGATATTTCATGAAGCCTATGTTTATAACTAAAGTATTTGATCAAACTTTGAATCAAAACTTTTTTTGAACGGTGTAAACTAATTTTCTCTGGATAGCCCTTACTTTGGGAAGACTACTATTTATGCGGGCCGGTGATATTATGATGGAATCGTTTTCTACGATGAAAATAAAACACTTTTTTTTATATAAACCATATCTCAATTGTGCTTAGATTTTGAGATATCGAATATCGAAATCGTAGTCGTGCCCTTACTTTTGAAATCAAGTAAAAAAAAATGTTATTACCGTGATGCTTTATGAATTTGTTCAAAAATTCCATTAAAATTAACATGTGGTTTCGAAATATGGCAATAGAGCCAGGCCTAAAAGTTTCCAGCTAGTTTTGACCTCACATAACACAGAAAAAATGATGAAAAAATTTTAAAGACTAAATTTTGGAAATCCTACTTCACGCACCAAAATATCCCGTTTTTCGTGAAATGAACCATGTATCTACCCCTTATAGTTTTTATAGAGCATAATTATTGTTCTGAATAGTTTCTTATGTAATTTATTTCTAAAAATTTAATGTATTAACTGTGCTAGAATTTTCTTTTCTTTTTTCGTAGCAACGTAACACAGTGTTTGTAAAACATTTTTGCAGCAAAAATGATCCATTATATTCTAAAAAAGATATAAATTGAGAGAAAAAAGTCACACTTGGTATTTAAAGTAACTACTTACGACATCAATTTGAATACCTCAAAAGTAAATTATATTCTCTTAAAATATACACAGCACTATTTTTTGCTCAAAAATTTTTGCTAAATACTACGGGATAAGTAGCGATGAAGGAACAATTTTCAGAAAAACAGTGCCTTGTACATTTTTGAAAAAAAAAAAACTCAAAATCGAAGTGTAAGACACTCCACAAAATAATAATGCCTCAGTACGCCCCGTTTGCCTGAAAAATGTTTAAAAAAACAGCAGCGGACCTCAAAATCTGTGTACATCAATCACGTCCGGTCCCCACAACGATCATTACATTTAAAGCACTAGGGTATCAGAAACAGATCCACGCAACGATCGACCAAAGAGGAGCGTACAAGGGCGAAAAAGACAGCGAGCCAAGCGGGCGCAATAATTTGCCGCGCAAACAAAGCCCCCCCCCCCCCCCCCCCAGCCACCATCGCGCCGAATGCCTAGTGAAGCGCGGACGTAAGGAAGCACCCTCGCGTCGCGTCGCGCGGGCCTCCCGTTCAATTAATTCCCGAGCGCCCGCGCCTTTGATCCGCGCCGGGACAGCAGGAGACGCGTGCGCCGGCGCGCACCCCACGGACGGACGGGGAAGGCGCGCTCTTGATCACGTAAAAAGCAATTACTCGCGGGAATGCCGTCGCAGGAGTGATCTGCCGAACGAGATAATGCGTACTCTCTCTCTCTCTCTCTCTCTCTCTTGCTCTACGAAATCTGCAATAGTCGTAGCTATGAGGATGGGGAAACAGTGGATACACGGATGAGGTCACATGCGAGACACGTGTCACTTTCAAATCGGAGGGTTGGGGAGGGGAGTGCTCCAGTTTGTGGGTGTACACTTGTCTTTCCGCCTGGATGGATCATCTCGTTAAGTTTTCATCTGTCCGATGGACCGCGGGAAGTTTGCCCTGTCCCTTTCGCAAACGTGTGTGCGTGTCTGTTTTTAGAGGGTGAGTTTTAATAATGAAAAGGACGACACCGCGGTTTTGTGTTACCGTGATGTAATAATTCTAATGTACGAAATCGATCGACTGAGTATGGTACTGCGTAGGCTGTGGTGTAGGTACAATCGAAAGCATCGAAAATTATTTGTCAAATTGAGAATTTTTTTAATCGTTTCTTCAGCCGTTGCATTAATAGTAGTTTAGTCTTCTTTCGAATAGTTTTCGAGTAATGCAAAATGAAATTCCTATACAACGCTCATTGAGGTGCGAACCAAGTTTAATTACAATTGTGTGTCGAGCATTTAGATCGAATGGAGGAGAGCCAGTCTCTTTCCTAAAATTAGTCAGAGGTGAGGTGTGTTCAAACCTCGGTGTCTCGACGTTGTGATGAAAGGGCGAATCAAGCTTACGAAATTGTGACACGAAATAGTATATTACCACCCTGGTGCTAGGGACGTATTCCTGCCTTCCTCGAAGTTGTTTGCCCGAGCGAAGCGAGGGAAAACATCGAGGAAGGCAAG
>JAPYYV010016630.1:0-11863 GCA_030522625.1 Copidosoma aretas
GTGCATTATATGGAGAGAACGAGTGCCTTGAGGGGCACTGCGGAACAACTCTTTCTCTCGTTTAGACTCCCTCACGGTCAAGTTTCATCACAGACAATCAGTCGTTGGATCAGGGACGTGATGTCAGAGGCTGGGGTGCCGGAAATTTTTACTGCGCATTCAACCCGGCATGCAGCGACGTCAGGAGATAAAAGTCGGGGAGTCGGCATCGACATGATTAAGAACGCGGCAGGTTGATCTCGGAGCTGACACCTTTAATAGATTTTACAATCGACCTGTGCGTAGATCGGACGGCGAGTTCGCGGCGGCGGTGGTCGGATCAGGAGATTTTGATCTCAGTGATTAGGGACCAGTATTATAGAGTTATACGTACAAGTTTAAGGTCCAAATTGTTTTAGGAATTTATGTATTCATTGTATTATGTATTCGTTTTCATTGTATTAATTTTTAGGGTTGATCATTTTTCATATTTTTTAAGCTCTCTTTCCTGTGAACGCAGGCTGGTTTTGCCAGTGGCAATTAGTGGTTTATTGTTGGTAGTAGTCGAAGTCCTTGATCGTAGGTTCGAGTATCTATTTTGTTCGTTATTAAGTGCAAGCACTAGTCCGCGAATTTGATGGCAAAAAACCAAAATAGCGACCAGTTGGTCATTATATTTGGTACTGTTTATTATTATATTTTGTAAGCAACCACTCGGTGGTATGTTGTGATGTCAAAGTGTTCAATAAAGACAACAAGTGAAATGACGCCTTGTAGGGCTTTAATTTTGGCTCTAAACATCTACAAGTAAATATCTTCGAACAAGGAAACGAAGTATAATTGATGATTAAACGAACTTTTTAGAGAAGTTCAATCATAATTATATGAGTGACTTGTTCGAAGATACCTTTTTCCCACCCTGATATCCATCAATTTGATTGCATATCCCTTCCCAGTTTTTTGCTACCTCTGAACTAAATGAAGGTAGTAGAGGGATAGCAAGCCGAGTAGGCTATGGTGGGAGCCCTTTTTTAAATCTCGGTTTGCAGTGGAAAGCTCTCAACTGTGGCGTCATCTGGGTAGTACAGGAAGGCACTACAAGTAAATATCTTCGAACAAGACACTTATATAATTATGATCGATTTGACTAAAAAGTTCGTTTAATCATCAAGTGTAAAGTATTGGCGAGATGGAAAACATGGGTTTGTCGTAATATATAAGGATAGAAATGTGGAAAATGGTAGATACAGAAAAGGATTCGACTCTTTTGCTATAAATATCACTCATACTCATTGAGTATGTCTTAGTCTCACATCAGCCATCAAGCAATCAACATGGACGCTATTTGAGAGAAAAAACGCACTATTCAAGAGGTTGAAAAGGCGAGAAAAGCTGTTGGACGCAAGTACCAATTGATAAAGTTAGGAAGAGAGAATTTTGAGAAGCGGATTGGTGAAACTTTCAAGCCTATTATTGATACACTCCATAAGATCATCTACGAAATGGAAAAGGAAAATAGTGTATTGCAACGTCTTCAATCTCCAGCTAGAGATCCTTTAAAGTATATTGAAAAAGAACAAAATATATAGATACATCAATGTTCTACTCAGCCAGCAGCAATAGTGATGATGATATTGCTTCTTTAGATGACACTATAAAAGATTATGATAAAGTTTTGAAAAAGAGTGATTATGATGATGATGATGTGGGGCTTGATACAAATAAAAGTTTATCCATTTATCCATACTTACAAATAGTAGATAAAAAGGAGCCAGAGTTGGACCACATTTATGGAATAAGAAAAGAAAATGGACGATATATGCTTGGAAATTCACCCATACATTTTAATAATAATGAAATTAAAATAAATGATCTAAAGTGTCCAATAACTGATGGATTAATTGAACCGCTTTTTAAAAAGCATCCTGATAAAGTTTACTTGACACCAGGCTATTTGGAGAGATGCAAACGAATCGTGGAAACTTCAAGCACGCATAGAAGGAGATTCATTGAAAATGATCCTATTTGTTCATACAACAGTAAAAAATTTAATAATGTTATCGCTCCGTTGTTTAAACTCACCCAAAAAAGTAGCAAGAAGAAAGGTGGGTCAATACCTTCATATAAAATTGCTAGGATGAACACATAAATGAATTACATTTATTGGAATGATCCTAACGAACTGGTCGATCGTCTACGATTACTAGTGGCAGAAACATCAGCCGGTAATCCAAGTCATATAAATAAAATTCATTCGATTATTGAGGAGCTCCGTGAAACCAATATTATATATTGAGTTTGAATAATTAATTTGGCTTAGTATCAAAATAAGCATTGACGTATTCGGACGTGCATCATCAGCTAAGTCTGAAGGTGGTGGTCAAGGTCCTCCTAGAATCGGATATAAGCTCACATCAGATCGTCAATTTGACTTGCAAGATAAAAGATTATGCAACGTTGCAACAACCCTTCAGCTCAATGATGCAGTGAATCTTACTATTTTATATAGAGAAAAAAAAATTTAAATCAGATGAGCAAGGTAAGATACGTGTATTAATCGACAATTTGAGTGATGTTTTCTCGGAATCAATAGTAAATTTGCAGCGAGAAATAACTACAATTAAGGAGGTTTTGGCTCAGATCACTCCTGATTACCTCTCTAACATCACTCCTGAAGACAATTGAGAAGATGGAGAGAGTAGTGGAAGAGCTCCATAAACCCGCAAGACGCAACTACTAACGTCGAAAGTTTGATATCCGAGGATTGGATGAAACATGGCAAGCTGATCTAGTGGAGATGATACCTTATGCTCATGAAAATAAGGGTTATAGATATCTGCTTACAGTCATAGATGTATTTTCCAAGTACGCCTGGGCTGTGCCTGTAAAGAGAAAAACTCGCGAGGATGTGGCTGCAGCTATGAAGTCTATATTAACAGAAAGGAGAGTTCCAACAAATTTGCAAACAGATTGAGGCCAAGAGTTTTACAACACAAATTTTCGAAGTCTCATGCAAAAGAATAAGATAGATTTGTACTCTACCTGTAGCATCCATATGTGAAAGATTCAATCGAACTTTAAAGTATGCTATGTGGAAAAATTTCAGTCTTTAGGGCAACTGAAGAGTCCAAGTTGGCAATCTGGGACGAAACGAATCTTCTCCTTTCCTTCGATTTCTCTCCTTTTTTTCCTTTGGCTCCGAGCTTCTAAAGTGAAGCCGCCAAGTACGAATTTCAAAATTACACACACACATACGTCAAATTAAAGATAATATTAATGTTTATTTATTAATGTGACTGTAAGACCGATATAAATATTTGTCTTGTTTCTTTAGGGCAACTACAAGTGGCTCAATATTTTACCAAAATTAATAACGCACTGTAATAACCGGAAACATCGAACAATAGCTATGAAGCCTAAGGATGTATCAACTGCCAATGAAAAAATCATTTTGCAAAAATGCATATCTATAGCAACAACACTAAAAGCAAAGCCAAAATTCAAATTGCGCGATAAAGTGCGAGTGAGCAATGCTTAGCAGGTGTTTGAAAAAGGACATACGCCCAACTGGTCAACCGAAATTTTTATTATAGCACGAGTAGCGTCTCCTAAGCCACCAACTTACCGTTTAAAAGATTATCAAGGGCAGCCAATCTCTGAAGGCTTTTATGAGCAGGATCTGCAGAAAACCAAGTATCCGAACACTTACCTCATTGAGAGGCTTCTCCGCCGGCGAAAAAATTAAATTTTCGTCAAGTGGTTGGGCTTTGATGATTCTCACAACAGTTGAATTGACGATAATATAAAATTATGATAAAATTTAGAATTTACGTTAAGTCGGAAAAATTTACATGAATTCATTTTATAAAAATGTAATTAAGTAGACAATAAATAATTTTTACGTATCAAAATGAAATAAAAAGAAATGTTAAAATTACAATTGTGTAATTTATTCATTTTTTTCCAGCGATTATAGTTTTACAAGATATAATACATAAACATTTTCTCTTATAATCAATAATTACATTTATAGGTTTAATAATTGAATACGAATACAATTAATAGTGATGAAAAGCTTCTTTTCCTTAACAAACTCCAACAAACTATTAAAAGTTCTTTCATCATTGACCAGAGCTTCCAAAAGTTGTTTTGACAAGAATATTTGAAAGTCGTCATCCAATTCAGTAAAAGTTTTTATGCCAAATCGAGTGTTGGCTTTTCTCAGCTGTCAGGCGATTTTGCCCCTTTACCATTTCAAAAATCTTCTTAGTTGGTAGAAAGCCTCCGCAGGCAAGTCCATTGAGTGTAGTAAAATCAGCCATCTGTAACAAAAATTTAATAATCATGTAAAGTTATAAAGTAACAGGTATGGGGATGTCTATAATTAAAAGAGTTTATTACAAACCTCAAAATGTAGATCGGTTCTTTGCAACTTTTATGGGATATCTTCTTTCTGCAAATGTTCCAGCTCAAAACTTGTTCTTTTGCAGGCTTGTCACGTACTCTGCCTCTTAAAAGACGTGTGTTGTTGGCTAGCTTCTCCAAATGAACTGACCTGCGCATGCTGCTACTACTCTTGATATAGGCTATTCCCCTCCACTCCTTCTTCATTCTTTTTTCTCTGACAGGCTGTATCACGTATGTCCATGTCATCGGATGAATCAGTAGTATCATTCATCTCTCCATCGTTATCACATTCTTCGTTCTCCATTTCATCTGTTCATTCTTCATTTATTCTGTAATACCTCCAAGGCAATGTGTCAGTAGTATTGGGAAAAATACTCCGCAAAATGTATGCTTATTCTTGGAACTCTCGCTCTTGCCCGCCTCGACAACATCCTCCACAATGACTCGTCTGTGAAAACCTTTACAACCGCCTCCTCTCATTCGCTCTTTTGCCCACCTCGACAACATCCTCCACGATGACGTATAAACCTTTACCACCTCCTCTCAGCACTTGAGTCGTCAAAGCCTGCAGCGACTCACATCATTCGATACGCGTATTGATAAGAATGACGGACCGGGCATAGTGCTGCGAGCACGCGTATAGCCAGCAACTCGCATCACTTGATACGCGTACAAATCCGCTAATATAAACCTTACGCTAGAACATTATAATGCGTAAGAAAGGAGGTCCGAATAGTAGGCGTCGTGTTACTCGTGCCAAGCGTTGTACAAAACGCGCTAATGCTTGGCTCTGCTAATCATATATCTGTCTTAAAAATAAAGTCAAGTGCTCTGTAGCCCGCCTCGACAACATCCTCCGCAATGATGTAGAAACCTTTACCACCGCCTCTCAGCACTCGAGTCGACAAAGCCTGCATCATTAGATACGCGTATTGACGAGACTGACTCGTAAGCGGTGTTGTGTACACACACAACTCGCGATTTCCGCTTAAGATGCTGGGACCTATGGAAAGATCTCATAACATAGGGATGACGAGTCGATACTTGCTCCTCTATGTGTTCATAGTTTTATAAGGGGACGAGAAAGCGTGCGAGCCAGCGACTCGCATTACTTAATACACCGCTTAATGATAAAGCGTTATCCCAAGTGCCTTGCCCATATTTTTTGACTTGGTTGGAAGCCAGCAGCATTTGTCCCGCTTGATGCGTCACAATGTGAAATGACGCGTCAGGGAAAAACGAGACATATGACCACCATACGACTGTCATGTAACCATCATGTGATGTCATGAAATAATTCAACTTTATACGTCTATACAGATGTAGCTATGACTGTCATAAGTATTTTTAACATGTATTAAAATCACAGATGGCTAGTCTTAAATATGTGTATACATGCCTGTTCTTGACTCCTTTTCTTAATATTTCAAGAACGAGTTTATTTGATTTTCAAGGCGTTTTTATTTAACACAATTTTAATAAATAGTTGTACACATGCTTAAGAGTCGAAGTAACATAGAGAACTAATCCGCTCGTTTTACAGCGCAAAAAATAACCAAAAAAACAGTCTCATCGTTGTCTTGACAACGATGCTAGTCAATGAATTGAGGTAGAAGAAAAGGCGCATCTCGATCGAACGTCTGTGTACAAACCTATTTGCTTGTACACTCCGTGGCTCTCCTCGCTTTCTCAACTTCTCTGTAGTTGAGAAGGAGAGAAAAAGCACCCCCGACTGACCCTTATTTGACCGGTCGTGATGCGATCTTTACACAGGCTTTCTATGCATCCTGTGTGATGATACGTCTTTACTTGCTATCATGAAACAATAATTATTATGAAAAAATGAATGCAGAAAACGAACTTTGACAACAATAAATACATAATTACTACATTCTCCCACCAAACAATGGTTAATCCTGTTCATTCGCAAATTTAATTAGCTTTCTCGCTGGCCTCATAAATTTACCATACATAGTTTTAACTTCAGCCATTCGAACTTAATTATCAGTGCCTGAGAAAACTCGCGTGATAAGAGTATCGTTTTGATCGGTAGTATTCGATCCCTTTCTCCATTGATTCCCTTCTATATTATCATTTAATATCAAAACGATGTCTCCTTCTTTTACAGGAGTTTCCTTTTCGTTCCATTTGTTTCTTGGAATCAATGAAGCAAAAGTACTCACGGAGCCATATTTTCCAAAACAACTCGGTAGATATTTCACAAATTTTCCATTGTTTTTTGGAACATAAATTTACAAGGTTTGACGTATCGAATTTTGGTGTGCCTGATGATGAGCCGATCAAAAAAATGATTTGGAGTTGATGCTTCATTATCTCGCGGGTTTAAAGATACGTGGGTCAAAGAGCGATAATTTACAGAATGTTTAATTTCGGAAAAAATGGTCAGTAATGTCTCGTCTCTAGGAACTTGCGCTTTTAATGATGCAGAAATCGCAACCTTTACCGATCGAATTAAACATTCCCATGCTCCTCCCATGTGCGGAGCAGGAGGAGGGTTAAAATTCCAATATATTCTACTACTAGCCGCGAATTCTTTGAGTTTTTTTTTTGGGTTTATGCTTTTGATGGTTTCCTTTAGTTCATTACACATTCCCTTAAAATTTGTCCCGTTATCTGAATAAATAACCAAAGGAGTGCCTCTTCGTGCCATAAATCTTTTTAAGGCTTGAATAGCCGAATCAGTGTTTAAACTATGCGCAAGTTCTGGATGGATGGCTCTTGTTGACATGCATGTTAGTAATACCCCCCATCTTTTTTCACGTCGTCGTCCGATTTTAACTAAGAGGGGACCAAAATAATCGATCCCGCAATGCGAGAATGGTCTCAATTTGTATGCAAGCCTAGCAGGTGGAAGTGCAGCCATTTTTGGATTCGCCGGTTTTGCTTTCATTAACTTACATGTAGTGCACTTAAAAACTAAGCTTCTTAGTGCTTGTCTGAGCCCCAGAATCCAAAAAGTTTGCTTTAATTCGTTTAAGACCATATCATTGCTACCGTGAGAATATTTTTCATGATAAAACTTAATTATAAGTTTAACAAAGGTTTCTTTTCCATGCAAAATGATCGGTTGATAAAGACATTCGTTTTCAAAATTTTTAAAATTCTATAATCTCTCTTTGATTCTCATGAATCCATTATCGTCAATAAATGGTTCTAAAGCCCAAGGTGGGCTGTTTTTTGGAATTCCTTTTTTATTGATTAATGCCATGGATTCATTGAAAAAAGATATACGCTGAAAACTTTTAATGCAATATTCTTCCGCTTTAGATCTTAAAATCGTCAAAGAATTAGTTCTTTTTTTCCATTTATCTATAGCTATAAAAATTCTTGCAAGTGAAACAATTAATCGTAGAAATTTCGAAAATCGATTGAAATCTATAATACTAGTTTGAGTGATATTAAAACAATGAATTTTCTTTTTCAATTCATTATCGTATTTTGCCTTTGAGAAATTTTCAATGATCTGTTTTGGCCACTGTGATTCATTTTTTCTCAAAAAGGATGGGCCTTGAAACCAACGACTGGTTTTGCTTAAAGTTCCGGATGCAAAACGAGTTCCGTCGTCTGCTAGATTTTCTTTAGAGGGCACCCAACGCCACTCACTTTCTTTCAAGTTTTCGCGTATTTTTACTAATCTATTTGCTACAAACACTTTAAATTCGCTCGGGTCTCTCTTTATTCAGCATGATACAGTAATAGAATCTGACCAAAATGTGCATCACGTGATTTAAAAATCGTGTTCTTTTATAATTAATTTAGCAAGTTCAGTGGCCAAAAGGGCTGCTTGAAGTTCCAAACGTGGGATCGCGGTTTCTTTCGTTGTTGCTACACGGCTTTTAGCAGCGATAATACTAGTGTGGAATAAATTTTCACCCAGTAAAAACCGCCAGTAAGCGGCAGCTGCGCAAGCCTTTGAACTTGCGTCGCAAAAAATGTGCAGTCCGGCTTTTTGCAATTGAAATGTGTATACTTGATAGCATATATCTATTCTACACATTTTCGCAAGTTTTAAATCGTCTAGCCACTTTTTCCATTCAGAAAATTCTGCATCGTGTATTTTTTCATCTCATTTAACGCCACTCGAACATGCGTTTTGCATCAAGATTCGAGAATGAATTGTAAAGGGTGTTAAAAAGCCTAAAGGGTCGAATATTGACATGATTACGCTTAAAAATTCTCTCTTTGTTGGCGTTTTAGTACCGTTGATCAAATTATGGTCCATTTTACTTAAATTTATATTAAATCCCAGTTCATCTGATTTAATTAACCAGAGTAAGCCTAAAATCTTTTCTCCTCCATTTACTTGAGAATCTGTCTTTAGGAGTTGAGATGAATCTTTATTATTCTTTATGTCAGATAAAATGGATGCATTATTACTGGACCAGCTATGCATTTCCCAATTCGCGTGTGAATTAATTTCAGTAACTTGTTGAACTCGAACACGAGCTTCATGTTTAGACTCACAACTGTCTAAAAAATCGTTCATATAACAATTTCGAATTGAGCTTTTCGAACTTTCCGGGTATTTTGACGCAAATAAATTTGCATTTTTATCTTTGATAAATAAAGCGGTACACGGAGATGACTTAGCTCCAAAAAGTAAAGAACTCATTAGGAATTCTTGAGGAGGATTTGATCTATCTTCTCCTTTTTACAGAAAACGCTGAGCGTCGCGGTTCTCTTTTCTGATTTTGATTTTCAGAAACATATCGCGCATGTCTGATTTTACCGCGAATGAAAATTGACGAAATCGCATGATTATACCCGGAAGAAGCTTTAAAATATCGGATCCCGCCAATAACAAATCATTAAAGCTTTTTGATTCAGTCTTAGCTGTAGCGTCAAAAACCAAGCGAACATTACCGGGCTTATTGATATTCTGAACGCCAAAGTGAGGTAAATAGCGTATTTTCTTATGGGGAGGGTATTTATCAGCTTTAATTGCAAATTTATTTTCAAAAAGCTGTGACATCTCTTTATAATATAAGTTTGCGTAAGACGAGTCTTTGTCAAGTTTTTTTCTTGTAAAATGCGTCTACGAAGTGCTGTATGTCTACCAGAAGGAAATATTTCCTCGACCATTTTCCAGAGAAGCCCAGTTTCCCAAGAGCCATCCAGATAAAGACTTGTTTCTTCTAAAATTTTTAAAGCTCTTTCGTTTTCCATTTTCTCTGATTTATCATTATTCATATCTAATGAGTTTAAAGAGAAGTAAAATCTCACAAGTTTATCAAGTTCGTTAAGTTTATAATCGTAATCGCTGTGGTCTAAGGATTCTGCCGTTTTTTCTACAAAATTTACTTGTAATTCTCTATTATCATTTTTAAACTCGGGACATAAATGGCTATGAATCGTCCAACCAAGCAAGCATCGACTCACGAAAAAAGTGTCTTTTCGTATTTCTCGAATCTCTCACGGTAAGATAAGATCAATATGATCTTGACCAATAAGGATAGTTGGAGGTTGGGTAAATGGTCTTACATGAATTCCAGTCATTTTCTCGCACAAACGTGAAATATATTCATTTGTAGGTTGAGACGATAAGGGAAGATTATAAACCACTAAGACGTTATTCATGGGAAAGGTTGCGGTTTCATTTTTCAAAAGGAGACTAGCTTTTTTACTAGTTAAAGTAAGATCATCGGGAGTACTGAGAGTTAGATTTAGGTTTTAGACTTTAGCTCCAATTTCGTTTTTTATATCAGACTGAATAATTGACGTTGAAGAACCATCATCGAGAAAAACAGTTTTCTTTTTTATCCTTTTAAACCTAACACAGTTAATGGAATAACTTTGAGAAAAACTTGTGAATAGCAACTTTTTTTTTTGATATTAATGATTGAATTTTCTGAATTTATTCATAAAATCCTGTTTTGACTCGATGATGGCTCTGAGTTCAAGTTTGAAGTGGATTGCGAAATGTCTGTGATAATTCTCTCTGAGCTTGGGGTAAAAGCTCGTGATGTCTCCGCCCACATTTTTTACACGAATATTCTTTACAATTTTCGCGAAAATGACCTACTTTTAAACAATTGTAGCATAGCTTATTTGATTTGGCAAGCTTCCAACGTTTAGCGATCGTTAAATTAAAAAATTATCTGCACTTGTCGATTAAATGATCGTTACTTTCGCAATTGAAGCACACTATTTCGTTTTGCGTGTTTCTCATATTAAAGTTATCATTATTGTTATTTACGCTCGTTAAAAACACATTTCTTTCATTTCTGTTACTTCGATTTGATCGCTCAGATGTTTTTGTTGATTCATTGAAAGAAAAGGAAAGTACACCTGCTGATATTGTCATTTCTGCCTCCTTAAACAGGGAGCTCGCTATTTTCTCTAGTTCAGGTATTTCAGAATCCTGAATGGCAGCATGATGATTATAATTATTCAATAATATTTCAGGCATTTTTTTAATCATTTTAGTTGATAGTTCTGGACTTTGGAGATAACCAACATTATGCAGAGATTTAATTACAGATACGGAATTCTGTAAACGAGTCGCAACTTCTACCAAATTACTTTTAAAAAAAATCGATTCTTGGTAAGTCTCGAATGTCGTTTATAATTTTTCCTAAGATTAACTTAATATTACCAAATCTCATTTCTAAAGTTTTCATGATATCTCCTGCACTTGTCTCAGCAACAAAAAGTGTATTACTAGCTTCGCGAGCATCTCCTTTTGAAGATTCTGAAAGCCTGATTGTATTTTCCTGATCGCTATAATTTCCTTGATCTGTTGATAGTTCGTACGCTTTTTTAAATTCTATTCAGTCAAGTGGATCTCCACAAAATGTAGGTAAAGATTTTGATGGCATTTTATTCATAAGTGATGAATTATTGGATGTCAAACTAACCTCTCTAATCGTTTGTAAAGTATTTTCAATCGCCCTTGTAAATCAAGCTACATTATCATTTGATTCGGGAGCTTTTTGCGTACTATGGAAACGATGGTTTAAATTTGCGTATACATTTTGTTCGTTTACATCGCTTATTTCGCTACCTGAAATTATTGATGACGTTTCTTCGTTTCTGATTAAATCTTCTTCTGAAGATAACTCGGAATAATCTTCCTTCTCCGAGAGGTTATGGTGTGGCAGACCTTGAAGATGAACTGCTGCTCCTGCTCAGGCCGCGGGCACAAGTTCTGGTGCTGGTAGGATGGCAGCGCGAAGCTGAAGTGGTGGTGCTCAATCGCGAGCTACCGCTGGGGCCGCAAGCACAAACTCTGGAGCTGGTGGGGGCAGTGGGGCGGCAGGGCGTCGTTCGTGACGTTGACGTGGCAGCGCTCGATCGCGAGCTACCGCTCGTAAGTATTTTTAACATGTATTAAAATCACAGATGGCTAGTCTTAAATATGTATATACGAGGGTGGTCCGATAAGTAATTAGCCTACAAAAGAAAAACGATAAATTTTGTAAAAATTTCTTTTTATTTTTCAACATAATCTCCATGT